>JAUKPT010005218.1:0-10576 GCA_032273505.1 Nanomia bijuga | reverse complement strand
TTCGATAAAATGTTAACAGGTTTTCTGATATAAACTCCAATAACTCAAGAACGCGTTGAATAGATAACTTGCAAATTACTGAGAGTAGAGATGCTATTCATATGTCGATGCTGTAAAAAGCACGTGATCAAAAATATAAAAGCGACTGACTTATTGGTGCAATAGGGTTCTATCTGTTATCTGTTTTGGACGGTTTCTACATGCTGTTATTTTCTAAGGATATTTGACAACAATCTCACTGTATATAGAAACCGTGGGCAAATTATTACATAATATCGATTCTACAATTATATCAAATGCTGTAAACTGTGTATAAATTACCTATTTACATTTAGAGAAGAATTTTCGAAACAGTTTTTGAATCGAAAGTGTCAGAACCCTTTTATTCCAAGATCGTGTGAATTCTAGTCACAGTACCCACAAAAAAGAAAATAATTCATTTTTATAATCAAACATCAAGTTTTGTTGCATTGCCGATCAAAATCATCCAATTTGTCACAAAATGTCTTTTCCAGGACGCATATTTTCATTCGGAACAGACTTAGGTAACACATAACCTAACCCTAACCCTGATACTATACTAATTTACGAACAATAGACTAAAGGTTCATACTTACACGGATAGTCTTTTAAAATGAAGTAGAACGACCTTTATGAAGAAGGAAGTTGACCCTCAAATCAGTAGAATCCATTTAAGATTTATTGGTGTCAGTGCGGGACTATTTTTGTTTGACATGACTATTTTTCAGGACAGAAACCTCTCAACAACATTCTTGCTTTTTAAGAGACTATATAAATAACATTTTATATGGATATCTATTTCATTTCAATCTATACTTCTGTCGAGAAAATGCCACTCTCTGGTGTAGAACACGTGAAATGTATTAATTCATCACGCCAGTACACTTTCACAGTAAAGTATCTTTTCATCTCCTGTAGCCATGGTTTACCATACTTTCAAACACTTGAAATGTCAAGTGAGTTAAACCACGACTTGTTGTTTCTTTCTTTTACAATGAAAAGATGGAAATAATGAAAATGAAAACGAAAACGAAAAAAAAATGTCCTATTGACGCCACAGTTGACATTTTCCAACAAATCCTTTGCCAATGCGCTCGATTGGACCATTTTTTTGACAAAGCTGTCCTCACTGAAACGTATCTGCCTCAAGCGCGCCAGAACATTTTTAAAAATTGAGACGAGAGTTTATAGGTAACATGACTTGTTTTACAGTAAGAAAAGATTTGTGTTGCTTTTCTTCTTCATCCATTTTTTTCTCTAAAAAAAATAGAATTTTCTATTTTAGAAAATTTCTGAAAAATTAGAGCTATGATAAAAGTTATTTTCATCATCTAAAATATTGGTAGAAAAAAATGTAAGGGTAGATATTATGGCCATTAAGATGAATTCTCTTCATCCCCCAGTTTTGATAAAGTCAATTCCGTCCCCATTTCTTTTCGGTATTCGAGCGCAGTGAGGGAGTGGTTGACCGAGAGAAGCGAGAGAGTAAACAGCTTGCTGGGGAGGAAATTCCAACTTTAAAGACCAGAAACCTATTGGAAGGTTTTCCTCAGACTAAGGGATAAAATCTAAAATATATAAACTAGAAAAAGATTGTGAGGGCGTTGATTGAATTCCGTCCCCAGTTTTTCAAAAATTTTGAATACTCTCCAGCTCTCGGTCAAAATATCTACCCTTGAAAATATATCAGTGTAAATAGTTGGTTTCTATTCCAAGAAGTAAAAATCATCTTGAAAATTAATCGTCTTAATGACTTAGAATCAAAACTATTTTTTCTATTGGATTATCTTCGAATCTGGAGTGTGTCAAAACAATTTCTCCGGAGAAAAAAAACATTGACCACTGATCGAAAAACATGTAACATATCCGAATTATGTCCATTGTCTTGTCGTACATAGAGGGTTACTCATTGGAAACGGACGACCACCCAATTTCCACCTTATTGGTTAACTGCTATTTCATATATTTCTCAAAAAAGGAACATTCATTTGACCTACCGGAAAAAATTCTCTGCTCTTGAGAATTGGCATTGTGTAAATATTGTGCTACATGAAATTCCATTCATAGAATGTCTAGATCGTAGAGGATCAAGGACAAACAACCATTAATAAACATTAACACAGTGATTAATTGCTATACGTCTAATTGATGTGACCACGACAAAGAGTTGCAGGATTTTTAAAGCACCTCGGTCATTATTGTCATTAAGTAATTCAATAGAATCATTGAAATTAGGCTATTTTTAAGAAGTATAGCCATATTGTTGATTTTCGATTTAATGGAAACTGACCATACTCAGTGCCAGAAAATATGCAATGTCCTGTGCCTTCAATTAAATAATGTTTTTCTTGAAAGGACGTATCAATTAGTTTTAAAAATTTCTTATTAGCTGTCTGGATAAATTTGCCCAGCGGACCTACATGGTAAGAATTTCTTGATTTTCGATCTCTGAAACCCCTCTCAATTTAAGAGTTGCTCCAATTCTATGCATGTACAGGAGGTTTTGTTCTGAACTCCTGCAGATTGTTATAAATGGGTACCGGAAAATTGTGCTGTCAAACCATTTCTGGACGCCACCTGACTGTTACCAGGGGAATTTCGCTAAGATTTGACATATAATTTAAAATTTTGAAATATTGGTCACCCTTTGGATATATTTTGACGACAGATTATTGTTAATCCATTGGTTTTTCGGTAAACTTTCCCGTCAGTTTAAGTACTTTTTAGTTCTAGTGGTAGATTTATTTCAAAATTCATGTTGACACAGGTATCAATAAGCTGTTAAAAGTAAATAAACTCTTTAAAATGTAAGCCAGCATCTAATAATAAATGAAGAAAAATTGGTAAGGCGATTTGAAAGCAAGTTCTGACCAACAGATTGCTCCGATTTGGGATTTACTTTAAATCACAAAAAAGTAAGCTAATTTATACTCTTAGTTGGTTTAATACTCTATTGTGCTATTGCTTCACTGTAAAATCTCACTTAATCATTCAGTTTTAAGTTGTGACATTTTCGAATGAACCCTTCATGATGTAATATTCAACCAATATTCAATCAGTCTTATTTTAATAACTGAGCTACCATACAATCAACCCCCGGATCGCCCCTTCCTTTGAAGATCAAACAGTTCATCATTAATACTCGTGCTGCTCGACCAATAAATCCTTCCATCCTTTCGAAATCGATGAATGGACATTAGACTGATCCCATCTACTTGGGTCATCATGTTATGCTTCCAACATGATAGCATTAATTTGCAACCCATGACTGTCAGCTAAACTTCTACGAGAGGTCGACAGGCACGTAATGGTGTGGTAATACAATGGAGATAAGTTTCATGCGACCAGTTAGTTACTTGGATGATTTCGTTAAAAGCGATGTGCTATCTATCACGAAAAAAAGATCGTTTAAAGGCTTGTTACAAAACTAATTCAGCTGGATCATGTCAACTTATGGTTATTTGATATTTTGGATGTCGCTAAATAGAATATTGGAGATTAGTTCTTTAGCAAACATTGCATTTTATTGGCACAGGTCTTCCTACTAATAGTTGGGATGGACTAATAACATATACGGGGAAAATAGTTGGTTTCAACTGCAGAAAATATGACCTATCAGTCAAACACATAAAGTTGTATGAAGATACATGTAAACCTGCTAAAGGTAAGGAAATTTTTAAGTAAATGAAAGGTTCTCATAGAAGCTTCGTCAAAAATATCTGACGTCAACTGAATCTTTCAAATATAAAATAAATTTTCCCAAAAATATTTTAGACCTACACAGAGTTATCTTTATTTTATTTTTTAGTTGTATTATGTAATTGACAATATATATAATCCTTTTTATACAAATGTCCCTGTTTATCATTATGGAGCCTTCATTTCCTCAAAATTAACTTCTATGAGAATCAAGTGTATTTCCTTCCCTGTTTTTTGAAACAACCCTAAGTTTTGTGAGAGTTTGAAGCAGGAAAGATAGCAATGATTGTAAACAAATTATTTTTAGCATACCATAGTCATACCATCAAGAAGTATTAGTTGAAACTAAGTTGTACAAAGTTTACTTAGGATCTGATGTTGGTGATTGGTCAAAAGTAATTTTATGGTTCTATTTGAATCACAGTATCTTTTTTCATAAAGATATCCTTAGTCAATAAGTCCTCAAAACTAATCTTTCAGTAAGTGTTTTATTGTGTTTCCTTCTTTGCTTTTTGAACCTACCCTGAGATTTATGAGAGTTTAAAGCAGTGCAAAATACATGTATGAAATATACGAAACGTCTAGGATATTGAATGATTATGGAG
This sequence comes from Nanomia bijuga, assembly GCA_032273505.1. NCBI lineage: Eukaryota > Metazoa > Cnidaria > Hydrozoa > Siphonophorae > Agalmatidae > Nanomia > Nanomia bijuga. The sequence goes on along the minus strand of JAUKPT010005218.1, from coordinate 6,251 downwards.
GTCAGAAACTGTCATCTATTTAACCGATGAGCAAATCACTCGTAACATGAGGTACAAAGTTTCAAATTTCACATGATTTCACATGATTTCGCATGATTTCACATGATGTCACATGGTTTTACATGATTTCACATGATTTCACATGATTTCACTTGATTTTCACCTGATTTCAACTGATTCAATGAAAGAGTATACGAGATTACAAAAAGCGATTTACTCCTTGCTGTTTGAAAGTTAGAAATGGATTGCTAATTAAAAACTTTGCCAAAGAGATGGATTTTGTCAGAATGAAATATGACTCAAAGCATACTACCCTTATCATGTGTGTTATATTTGGTAGCCCAGTTGATGCCTCGCAAAATACTAGGCAAAGAAGGAAATTGGGTCAATGCACCGATAAGGAAAACAAACGTATTAAATCTAAAACGAACAAATAGGCACAATTTATCATGACATTGAAGTGATCAGCAAATGATCTATTAGTTGGAGTTAGATTAACTCAAAATGATGTATTATTTATCGGGACAACCAAGTGTTAATATAGCGTTTGAAATGCATATACATATAGGCACAGATCCAGCAGCCAGGAGGAAGCAGGCATTCGAGATGTTTTCGATTTTCTGCGCAAAAATGTAATACTTTTGGGCATTTCTTATCTTGCAATATTCTCATAATCTTAGATAAATATTTTGTACGATAAAAGTCTCATTTGCCAAAAATCGCTGAGCGTCATGTTTATGGTCCGTAAGGGGAAATTAAGGAAAGAATTTTTGGTTAAGGATACTTAGTAGTTGCTTTGTATTTTCATGAAACGTAAAAGCTTTAGAATGTTAAGTTTAAGGTTTTCACTCTTTTAAGACAATTTTGCAGAAGCCCTTTTCTACTAGTCCTTTATTAGGGGGTCTTTCAAATATGACGTCATGAAGAGGGGGGAAGGGGTTGCAAAAAATATGACAGTTAGTGACACAATTTGAGGGAATATTTTTAATGATACGACGTTATATTCCATATTTTTTTCCCTAAATATGCCCTAAAACCCCTATCTTCCCTTACATGACATGACTTGTTCCGACTGGTTTGTAGTCTAACGATTTCAGAACCAAAAAAGAAATCCATGTACATAAGATGCAAAACTGTTTTGCGTTTTTTTCTAGTCTGAAGACTCAAGTTATGTGTTTAATTTGCTTTCAAAACAGTCCCTTCATTTATGAAATCCATCACAGTCTTTCTTAATTATATCTTTACTGTGTGTGGCCTATGCCATGGATACATCGAAATTGGTCGTGTGGCAATATTGACTGTACCCGACTGGTAATTTTCTTTCTTCTTCGTACTGTTGTAGCCAATATTCCATGGTAGTCAGAACGGAGAGCCTAAAGCTTTAACCACTAGATCATTTGTTCACGAAAGATGAAAAAACATTATTAGTTACTCGGTCCGTGGGTGACAGGATACGGCGAGATATGAGGTCTGCGATCCGTATTTCGGACGAGGCGACAGCCGAGTCCAAATACGGATAGCAGACCCCATATTTTGCCGTATCACCGTCATCAACTGACCGAGCGAAGATAGATTTAAAGTTTTTTTTGATAGATTTTATTGGTGTCAATTCCTTCCATTCCATTTTGTTTACATTTTTGATGACACTACATTGCAAATCATTGTATTCAAACGAAATTTATATTTTCTAGACATTTAGTGACGGGATACCGTGAAATATCCCGTCGGAACGTGACCCAATTTAGCGCATTTTATTGGTAGTTGCTAATTTGAGGCGGGATAATTTTCGAAATACGTTCTTCGTATTAAGTCCGTCTAGACGATTTAAAACGATATAACCATCATTTGACCCAGTGAAAAATTAAGCGAGGAACGTATTATCATCGAGAGAAACCTCAATTCAACTTCACCAACCTATGTATAAAATTGGAAAGGAAATGGTTGAAATATTGAAAAATGTGTGATCTTGTTTCATCTATCTCTGACATCCTGTATCTAACAGTTATACTGATTGGACGAAGAAGATAAGAAAGTGCTAGTAGCTGCTTGATAGGTTTCAAAATCGCTGGTGTTAGATACTGAAAAGAAGAAGATAATTAGAAAAGTATGTTAAAAATAAAATAAAATTCAAATCTTATACCTTCTCATTTAACGGTCTATCTAGACGGCGAAATGGCACGGACAAATGACGATACAATAAAGGTAGCAGGGTTTGACATGAAAACCAATCATATTACAATTGGGAAAGAGGTAACCAACCCAACTTAACGTCCTACCTCAGTCATCCGGGAGACCCCTTTTTTTGGTCCGATTCAAGGGATTTTTCTTCCGGATCAGAATTATTTTTTCGTCCTTCTCTTGATTCAAAGCCGGATCATAGTTTTTTTCGTCTGGATCGTTATACGGACCACTTTTTAAAGCCGGATCAACGGATGGATTTTTCCGGATGACTGAGGTAGGATGTAACAAGTTCGTGAATTTTACAGCACAGAAAGTTCGGTAACAACTGAAAGATTAAATCAGTCAACGACTCATCAGACGATCGTGATTACTTCTTGAAACTGCTCTTTAAAACGATGCAAAAGACACGGTTGCCAGGAACTTGTGTCCTTAAAACGAAGTTGCTTTTGGTGTTTCATTTGACAGTAACACATCCTAGAGATATGAAGAAACTTCGTTTTGACTTTTCACCTGATGGACTGATGAACAATATTCAGACACTTAGTTTCATTAGATAGGGAAATACTATTTGTATCGTGTTAGATTGTTAATAACTATTTTCTAAAAGTTTTTTTTTTTTTTTTTTGCTCAAACCTTTATCGACATAGGACTTGTCCACTTTTGAATTTATGTTGCAAGTAGACTATGAAGTAATCGAGTTAACTATTTACGACTGATTTTATGCAATTTCTGCACGTCTTGGCTTACATAACACGATTGTGGTACATTTTTTGGCCAAAGTTGTTATGTAATATGGAATTTACTCAAAATTTGCAGGACCATGTCTTTTTAACAATAGGCCTATTGTCTTTTAAGCCAAGTAGCAAAAGCGGAAATGACTCTTATTATGTTTTCTGGTATCCAGGGGGTCAAATGAGAAAACGTAGATAGTTACATTATAGATTCCGAAAAAAATGTAAAATATGTTAATAAGAAATAAAAGCAGCACAACGAAATGCCGTGTTCTTCTGAAAAAACGACAATCGAATTGTACCAACGAGTTTACATAGAAGGGGAGTAAAACATTAAAATATTCATTGTCTTTTCTAATATTTACTGCGAGTATCTTTATAACTCCGTCGATTTTCAAACAATTATACTCAATTTTGTCCAGAAAAGAATTAGATTCACTTAATTCTTATGAAAAATAAAGGAAAGTAACAAATGGTTTATAAAACCTTTAAATTTGCGTGCGCCATAATCTCCCCAGCTCAGACGATGTCACATTTTAGAATAACCTTAATACTCTTGAGTCTTATAGTCTCTTGGTATTATGTAATCAATTAAGGAGTGTGGTTGTCTCTTACCTCTATTTGATATTTATAGAGTGATCGTTACATCATGGAAGGTGACATTAATTCTACCAAAAAACAATTCAAAGTATGTGTCTGGAGTTAGATACCACATACCTAAATAGTGCTAAACTAAATGCATAGACAAACAGGTAAAAAGGATCTGAATTCAGTTCCAATCATGCATTTCTTTAATCTTGACTTTATTTATCCTTCTTGATCGATATTTGGCATTAACATCCTTGAATTTAAATAAATTTTAGAAAAATATCTTAGAAATTCTTTGCCTTTCGTTTAAGTGCGTTCACGATTCGTAGGTTTCAAAATTTTCTACCGGAGTCGAGTGGTAGGTATCGTGCATATAAAATTCAGAATTCATTTTTATGCAAATTATTTAGCAATAAAACCCTAAGTTGAACAGAGCTCAAAGTAGAGTACTTGCAGAAACCGGTGGGGTTCATTGAAAAGCTGACTTGCTGATAAAGTAAACAAGTGGATGTAAAGACAACAGAATCTACTCCGAACTGCATCATATTATCAGCTATCTGCGGTTTGTTTTATGGGAGGCCTACGTACTCTACTTTAACGTTGCTAAATCGACTACTCAGCTAAGAACAACTTGCTTTGTTGAAAACTTTCATTTGAAAAGCTGACTGGAATAAAATTACTTATTACAATCTCTGTTAAATATCATATTTTTTACTTCGCCAATTCATACGAGGATTCATTCAAAATGAGGATGGAAATAGTAAATGTTTAGATGTTGAGGTTTATTCATTACAACAGAAAACGTCGAGGGTTATGCAATAAAGTAAATATTACATTGAAAATCGAAATAACTCTGTGATATCTCTACCATCAAATATGTACACAATATCGATATGTGAAAATAACTCACATTTTTGAGGTAATAAAAGACGTTTCAGTCAGATTCGAGACAGAGAGAAACAGGAATAACAAGAACTTGTTTTTATTAGTTGTATTTGGTATCTACCAATATTTCAGGAAATTTTTCTTTTCCACCAAAAAAAGCGAAATTCTAGGGTTTTCTCGAACAGTCTTGTTTTAAATTCTATAAAACCGTCATTTAGCTATTTCGGTTTTATTTACGGTTATTTTGCCCCAATATTCTAAATATTCTAGCAAACTGGAGAAACTACTGCCCTGCATAATAAAACTATGGAATTTCAAAGAATGACTTCAGTAGATTTTCCAAATAAACAATATTATAATGATTTCCTGAAAGGTTGTACGAGATTAATGTATAAGGCTTTTAAGTAAAGCCGCTATCGTGTACAGACTGGTTTCAGTATAAACTGCTGAGCGTCTTCATAACTTGTTTAATTTGAAAGTTTTCCAAAATCATTTCTTGTGCTATTTTTTTAAGATAATCTCTTGGATAATTCTTCCATTTCTTTGTTTGTTTGATATTAGATGGTAAATTTTTTCACGTCTCGCTTCTAGAAGTATTGTCTTCTTAATAGGTATTTAATTGGTGCGTGCTACATTTCGTGGAATTTTGTCTATTTTATGCCGCATGTTGTTCTGCTTCAAAGGTACGTGACATGATGAAGAAATCTGGACAAAGATATCCGAATAAGAGTTCATGTTACAATTCTAAGAAGGTAAGCCATACATGATCGTTATATTTAGAGATTTGTCTACTTACTACGGGTATATCTACCATTTGATCGATTGGACGTTACATCATTAAGAAAGTGATAAGTCTACTTGAAACTGTTTTCGTGATCTTGCATTTTGTCAGAAAGGACAAATTGTGACATTCTTACGATAACCGATTAGATTCTTGATGGTATATTTTCGAAACAATCAAGCAGCAAATTCACCTATAATTTGCAGACAACCCATTACTTTCTGAACTATTACGTGGTTAAGGTTAGTTTACTGAAAAAGAAGGTTACGAATAAAAAAGGGGGTGAAAAGCTGGAAATGGGAGTGATGGAGTGGAAACCTTAATATATGTGTATTGATAATAAGGAGTGCTGAAATAGTAAGGATTGTAGCATTAAGGGTTGAAAAGATTAAGCTTTGTAAAGCCTTCTTTTTTATATTTCATAAACCGTTATATATTTACATTTGTTCCTTTTACTGCGATCATAGTTGAAATAAACTGAAAAAAATGCCGATTAATCTACGTCAACTTTGTTTTAAAGAAGTATCTGAAAAAAAATCAAAATAAGTCTGTGATCTAAGAAAGACCAGACGAGAGAACACCAATCTGAAAATTGTTTGCAATTATACTTGTTTTTTTTTGTTTTTGTTTTTTCATATTTTTACGCCCATTTCTTTCTTAACCAGCCATAATTTAAAAGCAAAGTGATAAGAGAACCCTGGTTCCTAAAAAGTTCGAATCGATAGGTATCTGAAGAAATTATCCACCACACCGCGTGGTGAGTTATTTTAATCAGCTCGGAGGATATTCCCCTCATATTCTAAGACAAAACGGCATGGATTAAGTGACCTCGATCATATTACAGCATTCTCGAAAATGATTCGAAGAAAATTGACTTCACAACCTGATTACCCATCATGGCCATATTCACCAGAGGAGGTTATTCAACTTGTTGATCGAGGACCTATGGTGGATTTGTATAACGTAATCTATCATATAAACCAATTAATACGAATAAAGATGGTTATACAAAAACCAGTTCTCACCAACTGGCTACAAAAATATGGTCTTTAGCTTCGGATTGGGAGGCTTTGTTAACAAAAGAG
>JAUKPT010005217.1:0-10577 GCA_032273505.1 Nanomia bijuga | reverse complement strand
TACAGAAAGGAAAGCTGTAACATATAAACATAAAACATACTGAGACTGAGTAACTGCAAGAGAGAAAAAGTGCAGTGATTGAAGACTGAACAATATCCTTCCGATGCAAGGATTTATTGCCCATTTCAGGTTAGGAAATCCAATCATCGGCAGACAAGTAGCTATAAGTACACACCATTGATGAGTGTCGAGTTCTTTCGAGAGAAATAACATTCCTACTAGATATGGGAATGCACTTATTGGCGTTGATACTCTCAACGGCTGTTTGTATAAGTGGTTTCAGCAGGTGTTGAAATTAACGAACCTAACCGTCATGATAAGAGATAGCCAACTGAAAGATAACAACGCGATGAGAGAAACCAAAAAAATGAGAAACCGAACATAATTTATGCTGAACGAATTTTTCACTGAGATAACATTGTGAAACCTAAAAATCCTTTGGAGACTCCGTGACGTAACGAGACGGTTTCGTATATGGGGTAGGTGGATCGCAGGGAAAGAAAGCATAGCAGCAGCAAGTAAGAATCAAAACAGCAAATACAATAAATGTATGTATCTTGAACTCTACAAATATAGATTTTATAATAATAATCCATATCACCGTTTTTATTAGATGGGAGAAGAAATTAAAAATGAATGAGTTAAACGCACAAAGGGAAACATATGCGAGAGAGTATTCGAGTGAAAGTGGTTGCTATGGGGTGAGCAACTCATATCATTTTTAGCATATTAGGAGAACATTACATAATTTATGAGGCACAAGCTCAAAATAAATTGAAAAGAGAAAAGCCCTTTGTTATGAGTTGATGTATCTGATTTTAAAAGATTTGAAATATTTGAGAAAACGATTTTATAAAAGTTATGTGTTAAAAAAAATCCATGTTTATGTTTGAAAATAAAAAATAAAAATATTCTTAGCAATAAAAATGAAGGCAAGGGAAAACTTAAAAGGGGGAAGTGTAAAGCAAGAACATATTTTATCAGTGCCATGCCAACTAACGCATCAAACAAAAAGGATAAAAACACACTGTTTCGACAGCGTTACCATAATTTGCCCATTGTTTGGCTTTAAATAGCGTTTAAACATGATTTGGACAACCGGGCTCTGATAAACCTCGCCACCCAAATTGGGAAAACAAAGATATACCCCTCCCCCCTGCAAGAATTTTGACGAACTAGTCGTTTTGATAAATAAATAAAGTTCAATAACAACGTTTAATGTCGCGTGGCTTTAATATTTTCTACGTTGAACAAATTTTCAAGAGGTGTTGACTGTTGTGACTCACTCACTAGTGATAAGTTTTCAAACGACTTCTTTGAATCTTCCTATTATCGAAGTACTTTTTGTGGAGCTTTCTTCACAAATTCTTTGGCATAATGATCACCGACACCCAGCTCTCTGTTTTTGCCAACTTTCTCGGCGTGACGCTATTTCTTTTGGTTGTGCTCTATCACTATGTTTCAGTAAATAGTCCCAAGAAAAAAGAGGAGTAATTCGTGATTATAATCAAGGAAATAGCGACGATTAGAATTAATTTAATAGAATGACTGACTGATTTTCAAATGATATTTATATATAATTAGTTAATCATAGATGAATATAACCGTTGGTAGATAATGGATTTCAAATTTAACTTCAATGGCGAGAATGATGCTTCTTCCGGTAACCTCAATTATGCTGAAGAAATATCAACGAAAAACCTTCGAGAATGCCGCAAACACATGAATTGTACTGCAGCAAAAAGGCATTTTCTTAACTTGGAAGATCATTTCAAGAAGATTGTCAGGGGTGACATAGAACTTTTCTTTTTAAAACACGATGTTGCTGAAACACAAATTGAATCCAATGATGCCAATGGTGATGGTGACTTTTCTTCTTTTCTGCAGTCCTCTGATCTTGCATCTGGAGAGTACGAAGGAGGTTTAAAAGTTTGGGAGTGTACTATTGATTTGATACAGTACATGCAGGATCACAGAAATTTATTTAAGGATAAGAGAGTCTTAGATCTTGGTTGTGGAGCAGGTCTACTTGGAGCTTATGCATTCTTACTTGAGTCTGGAAAAGTTTGTTTTCAAGATTATAATTCTGAAGTTATTGAAAACTTTACACTTCCATCAGTCGAGAAAACATTAGTACAGAATGGCAAAGAAAATCTTTCAGACAATAACAATTTTGAGTTTATATCTGGGGATTGGTCAAACGTAAACAACTATTTTATCAACAACAACAATGAGAAATTTGACGTGATACTATCATCTGAGACAATCTACAACACAAACTATTATGGGAAGATAAAAGAAGTTCTCCAAAACCTTTTGTCTGATTCTGGCGTTGCCTTGTTTGCAGCTAAGAAACATTACTTTGGTGTTGGTGGTGGAATATTTGACTTTATTGAATATTTGCATTCAGTTGGTTTATTCGAAACAAATATTGTGAAGACTATCGATGATTCCTTACCTCGCGAGATATTGCAAGTTAAAAAGAGCAAAAGATAATTGACATTTTTATTCATGGTTTTTATTCATTGTCAGTCATAAAATTTTACACATTTTTTTTATAGATTTATACAATATACACTCCACAATTTTGTTTTTTTTATTTGATTTTATCCTTTTAATTTAATTTGACAATACTTGGTTTTGTCCCACTCTAGTTGAGTTGGTTTAATTAATCATATTATGCAATTGTGTTGTTATCATTTGCTTATTGTAGGGTTAACATTAGTCAACCTGGCCCAATCAATCATTCTATGCAAGACAGTTTACTCCCATTTCAATTTGTAAATCTTATGAAAAATGAAATAGCATACCCTCTTTTTTTTTTTAGATTTCTCCCATTAAGAACATTCTCAAACAGCCTGATTAATTTAAGATTAACTGAAGCCTAAAATATTTATTTTTTGAAGGTTGAAAGGGAGATACAACATGATGGTTAAAATTTTTTTTTTTCGAATTAACTACTTGGGAATAGGATGAAATTTCTAAGATGCAGGGCACAAATGACCATCCCCCTTAGTGTTAACATTTGTTGGTTTCAGAGTAAAAAGAGTACTCTAAAATAAAAATTGTATTTTCTATTTTCTTTGATAACGAAGATATAGGAAACAGCTTTTCACAATTTCTTTCGTTTGCTTTCAGGATTTAACTAATATAACTAATAAAATTTGAATAACTGATGTAATAATACACCAGGGAAGCTTGGATATTAGGAAAATTAAATCCATCTAGGTGATATCAAGTTATAATCATATTTGGTATTGAAATGATATAAAATGCACCCATCTAAAAAATTCTAAGAATAACATAAGAATATTAGTTTTTATGTGCAATACTATTATTGTCCTAATTGCTTTAGGAAATTCCAATGTGCTTTTCATAACCACCTTAATTTTAGGTTTTGATGTAACTGGAATTTTTGTGATCATTAATTTTCACAAAGAAGTTTTCGTGTACACTTATATGAATTAGATTCTTCTCTTAAATAATATTACTTTTTAAGAACATGACAATTGGATTCTTTGATTTTTTAAAATTGATTCTTTCTAGAATCTTTCATGAAAATAAATACTCTAGGAAAATGTCACGAAATATCGAAAACATTTTGAAAATTTTGGAAAAATTTGGCTACTTGTGACAAAATTGGAGGTACAATTTTTTTTTACAGTTTGAAAATGTTGTGGCCAACCTGGGACTGAGACCTCAAGTTTTTTTCCCTCATGAAGTATGGAAATTATATCAAACACAATGCAATAGAGATGAAAAGGTGCAGTGGTGTCTTTTAGTACCATGTTACTAAAAGGACAAAATTCTTGTTTGGGTGGTGGTACGGTATTTTTTGTCGGGAAGCAGTTTAGTACTTATATGTCTTGCATTTTAGTACGACCCCCCTGTGAAAATCTGTTTTTTCGTATTCTGAGGACAAAGTAGTGCATTAATGTGTATTTTTTTAATCTTGAATTTGCTCAGTAAAATCTTTTAGAGAAACTGCATGTCTGGGAAAATGGCTACCCACCGGGTTGGTTCACCATTATTCAAATTTTTTTGAAAAACTGGGGACGGAATTCAACCAACACTCAAAAAACATATTTTAGGCTGTTTCAGGTTTACATAAAAAATCAGAAAAAAATGTGAAAATATATTTTTTATACCATCTCTAAGTCTGAGGAAAACTTTCCAATATGTTACTTGTGTTTAAAGTTGGAATTTCTTCCCCAGCTAGCTGTTTACTCCCTTGCTTCACTAGGTTGACCACTCTTAATGTGCTCTAGCGGCGAAAAAATTTGGGATGTAATTCACTTTATAAAAACGGAGGGGGGGGGGGGGTAGAATTTATCATTTTGGCCGGAATATCTGCCCTTGAAATGTTGAGTGGAACAGAAAAAAGGAAGTAATGGCTCAGGAAAAAGTTAAGTATATAATAGTTGTACTTAAAGAAACTTTAGTGAGGATAAACCTTCACAAATATTTTCTGTGAAAATGAATTTTGTGTGGGAGGAGAGGGAAATAAGTATTTACACAAATTACGAAGACTGGAACTTAAAAGAAATACAGGTCATGTCAGGAATATTTCCCAGGCGAGGGAGAATGTGTGCTTATGCAGTGAATGGCTGGCCATATTGTATAAGGCACATGATCAAACTTATTGCCTACAACATTGCCATGAGAAGTATAAGGCGTTGGAACATCGAGGCATTAAGCTAAAAGCTAAAAGCTGGATAATTTATGGTTGCCTTTAAAGGTTGAAACGCAAGATAAACTGCGCACCTGAGATGATTTAGCGTGCTGTTGAGTGCCTGTCATGACAAAAATGCAAAAATGTCGCATAAAATTGAAAATTTGAAATGAAAGTTTTTCTAATCTAAGAAAATTTAACAATAGGTCAATCTTCTGGTGAATAAGCAACTTTTTTGGGCAAAGCCCTTCACCAAAAGGGGCTCCGAAATATTTTAAGCTACTGGATATCGCTGGTATCAGATGCTGGATAGAAATAATAAGGTTTGGGTTGGCAGTTGGTTTCATGTTTGAACATTTTTATTTCATGATGTGTTGCATCAACTTGGTGCACTCCTGACGTTTTCTAGACGACGAATTCAAACAGACAATATATTTTGTGGAAATATAGCCCCTTGCTGGCTGCTTTAGGAAATCTCATGATAAGAGGAATTTTGTGAGTTTGAACTTTTAAGTGTCCATTTTTCAAAATTCTGTGGCATACATAGTGGTATACATAGAACATATCATTTAGGGAGGGGGGCAGTGCCTTTTTTTAAGGATTGTTTACTGGAGGGGCTATTTTCTTCTCAACCTTATCGCCCAAGCATATTTGAAGGGCCTTTACATGAGTTATTCAGAGCAAAGATCCAGTTTTTCCTAAAATGCTGCCCACCATGGTTGGGCAGCGAAGAAAAATTTATTTCTTCATACCCTTTTTTGTTTGAAAGCCACAGCACTTGCTTGAAGAGTAGGAAGAATAATTATTCAGTTCTCAACTTTAGTTGAGCCTTATTCTGGGAATTATCTTTTTTATGTAAATTTTTCTCAAAAAGGGTATAGGGATTTTTTTCTAATTTTGCAGATAATCCATGATTGTAAAATAAAACAAACTGACATAGCCCGATTTTGGATTTTGTTAGGGACATATTGTTCGAAAACCACTTTTTTTAGGGGGTTTTCGACTCATTTTCAAATGTCGACATTGGTCTAGATCGATTCAGCGTAGCTAAATATACTTGCATGTCAAGCGGTCATATAGACCATTTGATACATAGTTTTAGTCTGACAAAAATGTCTGAAAGTGATATTTTTTGTGTCTCTTTTAGTTTACTGGTTTTTAACAATTTTCTCAAAAACGAGTCTAAAGATTTTGATAAATTTTTGATATGTTGTAGCTCTAGTAGTCACATGCTAAATAAAACAGCATGTCTGGGAAAATTCGAATTCTTGAGATATTACATCTGGTCAGTGTCTGAAATAGCGAAATTGTGCTACTTTACCATCTTCGGTACCATTTTTCGACCTGATTTGTTGGTTTTTGTTCAGATGGAGATTCTTTAGATCGATTCACCATAGATTAAACTATTTACATGCCAAAGGATAAGTTTTTTAGAGCAATCGTTACAGCGCTATGGCCTAAAAAGTACCGAAATTTCATGTAAAATTAAAAGTTTTGTGTCCGGACAATGCTGCATGGTCGTTAAGCACAATATTTGCTCAAAATTTCAAAAAAATCAAAACTTTGGCATCATTTTTCTCAAAAACGATGGAATCGATTTTTTTTGATTTTTTGATATGATATAGCCCTTATACCCTCAAAGAACCTTATTAAACAGCATGTTTGGGAAAATTCCTGTTCTTGAGATATTTACAAAAATATGTGAAAAATGAGTAAAAACTGCATGAAAATAGGGGGATGGGATGAAATAGGTTCTAATTAGAATAATTGACTTATGTCGCCTAATTTTTTTGTTAAATGCATCGTCTAAAACATAATCTGAAGTACATTTGCTCCAATTTTGGTGAAGTTATCTCGTCTGGTTCGAGTTCTATGGTCCAAACAAGACCAAAATGAAGAAAATATCACTCATTTTCACTCATTTTGTTTTAATTAGTATATCATAAGATTGGCTTGTATATATCAGATGAAATTTTGTGTTAAATAAGATATGAAGAAGGTGCAGGTTAAGATTTTGACATCATATTCACTACCTAAGTCCTATTCTTCGTATTTTTAAGGCTAATAACGATTTAATCTTACATTAAAAATGTATTTTATCGTTATAAATCGTCTAAATTATGTTATCGAGAGATGATAATTTTCATAATCTAGAAGAAGAAAAACAATGAAAAGAAAAATAAGAAAAGTAAAAAGCAGAATCCCTTGTTTTCACGCAAGTTTACAGCCTTTAGTTGAGCCAGGCTGTCAGGCTGTTACAGTGTAAAAGGAAAAGGAAAATAGTTCAATATCCAGTCACAACAAAAAAATCAATACTTCAATTTAGCGGTAGTTTCAATTACTCTGAAGTATTAAAGGCTAGAGAACATCAATTAAAGTGTGATACTAAAATCGTTAGGCTGTAAGTCTGTCGAATCAACCTAAGCCATGAGAGGGAAATTGGGTAGTCAGAGACACAAGATTGAGCTATAATCTGCAGATTAGCTATGCTATGCATGACTGTTCGATACCTTACATTACCTACCTTACCTTTTTTCACATGGAGGAGGGGGCACTGTAAGCCCCCTATCAGGGCTCTAAGAGTGGAGCCACTTGAAAGATTTATAATTTCAAGCTTACAAAACCCTTGGAAATCACTGAGACCAAAATCCTTTTCATTAAAAGGGCATATTCATTTATAAACATGAAAGGGTGGACCGCCCACCTCCCTGTTATTGCCACCACTGTACATCCCTGGAATACCTTGGAGAACTCAAAAATATATAGGTTGTAAGGATTAGGACCAGTATTTTTTATTTTGAAATGAATGGTGGCCCTAAATGCCCCCTAATCGACCATTTGTTTTGTTTTTACTGATTTTCTGCATGATGCAATGTTTGCTTCATTTGGGTGAAATTCCAGAAAATCGTCCCCAAATGACTTGAAATTTGACCTTTGATGTGCAATGACTGGTCATCACAGGTCCTTAAACTTCTTTATTGTTAATTTTACCATTATTTAAACCATATTGTCTTTGTAATTTTGATTTCCTCTTTGAGCCCAAAATTCTTTTTCGCAGAATTTACTGTTTCTTAGGTTGCAGAATTGCAAAACTTTTCAAGCCACGAAATGTATAAAAATTCTGGAAAAAGTAAGAAGTGTATAAATGGGGCTCAGACACATTTTTACGAAGATTTAAATTTAAAACATTTCCATTATCTCATGTTATAGTCATTTTGGAATGAGTACAAATCTTATTTCTCACTTATGCAGTTTCAATCTCAATCCTATTTTCATAATTTTTATTATTCTTAAGAATCTTGAACAAAAATGGAGATCTGCCGAGATGAGGCTGGAGGATCTAGATATCTAAAGATCAATAAATCAAATAAATCACTTGAAGTACCTGGCTGTCTGCTCTACTCGAGAGGAGGGATGATTCCTCATTTGACAGACCTCAATCTCAATCTTGTAAATAATGATGCAGATAAAGTTTGGCATTTACCACTATCAACAATGTATGTATCATATATATTATTTGTTTATTCTTGTTGTTTTGTAAGCTTTTTATGTACATTTTTCATCATTGTTTATACCATCTGTGTTTAGATCAGTGGCGTTGCAAAGGGATGAAAAGTGAGGGTTGGGGGTGGACAAACGAATCAAAATCCAGCAGTTTAATAAACAATTTTTTTATCGTTAAAATAGATACTTATGTGAAAACAGACTCAAGAGTCAACTGCTTTCGAAAAATATTTGACAAAGTTAACCAAAAATCCGACTATTCAAGCAAAAAATCTGATAAAATTAGTCAAAAATACAATGAAATAAGCAAAAATCCGACAACAATAGCCAAGAATCCAACAGTTTGATAAAAATCTTTCTTGTCTCCAATATTATGAAATGTGGCGTAATCAATTATGCCCTGAATGTTTTTTAATATTTTTATAAGAATTTTTGTAACAGTTATCATCTTTTTTGAAAATCTTGTACATCAATTTAGATATGAACAACCAGGACCAAAGGTTATGGAAAAATTTCAAGGAAAGTTTCATGATTTCAGCTCTACCCAGGTGAGAATTCTTTTCCCCTTAGTGAGCAACATTTATGTCAGAAACTTTATGTGTTAAGGAAATTCTTTTCCATCGATTGGATTTGATTTTGTTATAGAGCGTAACAGCGGGGAGGGGATTTTTTGTTTGTTATTTTTATCCAAAATAAAATTCCAGAGCCGTGTTGGTCTAAGGACTTATATTGTTATTCTCATTTTTGTATTGTTTAAAGTTATATTTGCAATAGATGATATTTTCTTAATAAAAAAATCAATTTGTGTTTCAATCCCATTGAAGAAAAAACTTCAAAATTGGCATTTGAAAAAATATAGCGGGGGGGGGAGGTGAAATAATTCTAGAGGGTATATGATTTTGTTATGGAGCATTACAAGGGTGAGGGGGGTCTTGATTTTGCCAAAAAGTGCGTTACGTAACACTTTGAATGTTCCTGAATGTTCCTGAATGTACCCATTTTCTAGTTTTTATAGTATCATCTAGATTCTGTTTTAGCAAATTGATTCAAATGAAATATTTTACTGGTTGGTATTTTTTAAAGCAAATTTGAAGCCCTGCAAAAAAAAATTAGGACAGTAAAATAGGTTCTCACATATTTCCTCAAAAATAGTAATAATTAAAAGAAATGCTTGTTTTTGCCTAATTTTTTAGTTTTTAAAATGTTCTTTATTTTCTTCAACAAGACAAAAAACGGGTCGGTGATATCTAAGTTTGAATCTAAGTTGAAATATAAATTTTACTTCATTTTTCACTTTTTCTCAGGATAAAATATGGGTCCTCAACACAAGCGACAGTCACAATCAGAAACCTGATGTATACAAATACAACGAAGAAAAATGTATATCTATATGGGCACCTAGTGGACGAAGAAAGGTATAATCTTTGTTTTACTGTCACGTGAATCGTGCCCATCATGTCCACAGTTTACAGAGTCCAAAGTACACTTCCTAGCTGAGTGCAAACTTTACAGCTTTTTCAGAAAAGAATTGTGCTCAAAAATAGCACAAAAGACTCCAACCTTGTTTATTTTTCTCCTCTACGAAAACTTAAACTAATACTATCTCAAGAACACATCAAAGATACAGCTTACTTCATACACCAATGCTTCGAATTGAGAGATTTTACAATCAATAACAAACTCAGCTAGGACTTATAACATCCTCTTTTTTTTATTTTCATGCTTTTTTTATATTTTCTTTTTCATTTCTTTTTCTTTTTCTTTTTATTGTAAAACATTTATATAATTTTTGCGATGAGACTCTGTATGGTCAGAATAATAGAGCAGAAAAGAGCCCAGTTGTCGATCCAACCTACATAAATACAATAAATACAGAATAAATAACTAATAATAATAAATACGTTAATATAATCATTACTTATGACGCATCATTGTCACTTAAATCATTCAATATTGTCATTGTCAAGAATTAACCAAGTACTCACACTGTGGCCCACATCATTATCAGGCCATTATGTAATCTCAGTTCTTCACCATATCTTCACCATATTCACTTTACGACAACTATTACCATTACCATTACTATTACCATTACCATTATTACCATAACTTCACTTCAAGGTAAATATAGTGTTTGCTGAAACATTAATAATGGACATTTAACGATTAGATAATGGACATTACAGACTCAGGTAAATCTTATTTTACAAGAAATATATTAAATATTACATATATTACACTGGGAATCTTAAAATCTCCTAAATTCAAAATTGATATGAAATTTCAAACTTTTTAAAGGGATTGCCAAATTGTGGGCTGTTTGATTGGATGAAGATGACATCATTATTCAAATCTTTGTAAAACTAAATATCATCATGTGATTGATAGTAGTACAGAAACC
>JAUKPT010005216.1:0-10578 GCA_032273505.1 Nanomia bijuga | reverse complement strand
CAACATTAAAAAACAACTGATTCCCCCTTGGGATTTTAATCTCCTTTAATAAAGTTTTTTGAATTTAAAAATCGCTTAGATACATTTCACTAAAAAAAAGCAATTAATTTGCACGCGCTTTTAAAAAGATGAACGATGGAATTTATGAGGACAACAATATTTCACGCATAAACGATTTCTTTGATTGAGCTTTCAAAATGTTTGGATCAAATAAGAATTGCGTGCGTCAACAATTGGATTTTATATTTTGCATAGATTATAAAAGCTACTAAATAGTGAAATGATAGTAGATATGGTCTGTATATATGGTCCCACTAGTAGATAGTATATATGGTCTCTAGTTTGAATCTTCTTGTTTTTTCTATGCAAATTGTTCCTTTAGAAATTAGTTCATTACTTTGTATCTGGGATCGGCGAAGTCGCCGTCAAGTAATTTCATATTTTATGTAGTTAGCTTTTTCTATCTACAAGAAGTGGTGTATTATATCTTTTATTATTGTACATTTAATAGCTAATATTTAATTTTGTAATCAATCTTGTTCTTAGTCCATTTCAATGTCATTTGGTCTTAGTACTCTTTACTTGCTATTTCACTTACAAAATACTTGTTTTAGGAGCTAATACGAAGGCAGATTAATATTCATGATTATCGTCAAAATGACGATTGCTTAGTTACTCTTTTTACAAATAAAGGCAGAAAGGTTCCATAAGGTTTATAGATAGCTCCAATCGTCATGTTTATGTTATTAATATGATTTGCACGAAGTCAGTTTTCTTGAACTTAGTGTTCAAATGGTTATTGGTTAATGGTTTACACTTATGATGAAACAGCCATGCACAGGCTCTTTACGTACTTATCGAGGCAATGGCTTAAGTCCCACCTAGTGTTTCGTCAACTACCAATTGACTACCAAGTTTCCCTCACATGGCATGGATCGACCCGTCGGCATTGCCTAACGATAGTTGATGTACCCTCGCTAAGAGCCCGAGATGAGCGCATTTTTATTGCATCATTTTTCATGACACTCGCCTCTACCATCTGCGTCCCCCATTAAGTAAGTATCTCTCGACGACGATGCTTAACGTACATGAATGAAAGTGTGCTGAAAGATGACATACCACTACGCGTTGGTTATGTTATTTATATGGTTAGCACGAAGTCAGTTTTCTTGAACTACGCCACCAGGCTGGTAGGGTTGATCATAAAGAAATCAAGGTTCCGATCCGGTTTATCGGTAGTAATCTTTGTGTTCGACCAAAATTAGACCGATCAAGTTGATCGACGAAATCTTGTTTTCACTTAAAATTGTGTCCATTTTGACTCCTCAGTTCTGACCTTGGTAAGAATGCTATTATTTACTCCTATGGAACTAGTAATGCAGAATGTTGTCTATTCATTATCAATATTTCTCCGATCATCGATCGGCCGTTATAATTAGCTCTGACAATAATAGTCATTTAGGAAAATGAGACGGGTGGAATAATGGGCAATGACAATTGCGTACGCGATAATGATAACAGCTGCAACATGCAGTGTTTCTTAACGATCAGTATCACTTTTTCTCCGATCATTAATTATCGATCAGCCCTGCCAGGCGGCAAAAAAGATTTGCTGATCACTGCTTTGTATCTTTCTAAATATTTTAGAAAGACAAATGCGCTAGAGATAAACTCAATATAAACTTATAAACTTATTTTAGAAAGTGTGAAGAAAAAGAAGGAGAATCAAACAAATATCACATCGATGCGTTTATTTTAATTTCACGCAGAGAAAAACATTGGCAGTAACTGCGGCTGTACAGACTATTTATTCGAATCAGATAGATAAGGGAATTGCTTAAAATACATATAAGATACAAAATGTTTCAGTGAAAATTATTAAAAAAGAATATCCGACCGTTCGCGTTGCCAACGAGTCCTTATGAGGTCGGGACATATTGTGAAACTGTGGTAACTTTCACATTGCTTTTGACAGAGGGTTCTGAAATGCTATTTAATGAACCTTTCTCAAGAGTCCCCGTTGGATGATAAGTAAATCACGGCACCAGAGTGGGTTCGATCCTGGAACCTCCCGTACTCAAGGCACGTAACTTACCGCTCGGCCAACTAAGCGATATATACAACTTCGATATTGGATTCACTTGATTGAAATGGCTCACTTTTTGGTTTTTCAGGGATCGATGATTGTATTTGTTTTAGTTCTCGTCCTAAGATGCGGCGCTTATTCGAAGATCTACGTGTAATGAGAAACGTATCTACAAAATGTGACGTAACAGAACGTCTTCAAAAGGTACAAGTATTCCTGAACCGAATGCAATTTTCGGGGTACTCTAAAAGGGAAAGGTATGAAGTGTATACAAAGGCGAAGAGATGATATGAAGAGATTAAGAAAGAGTAAAGAAAATATTAAAACCTTACACCGAAGCAAAGCATGGCACAAAGGAGAAAGTGATAAAGAAAAAGGGGGAAAAGGAAAAAATGGTACTGTAAGGACGGTTCTGAAGTGATTTCTTCGTGGACGCGACACCAAACGAAGAACTTGTAAACTCATGCAGAGAGCAGTTCAAGTCGCAAGGTGTTGAAGTGAAGGTAATTGAGAAGGTTTTAAATACTATCAAGTCATCTCTGACTAATTCAAATACATTCAAAGAAATTGAATGTCATCAGCCATCATGCAAAATTTGTGAAACGGGTGGCAAAGTGCAAAGCACGAGTCGTCGTTTATAGAATATCATGCTTAAGGCACGAACGAACATGAGGAGCTATGCGAAGGTATTGAATACGTCGGGGAGACATCGCGGAGTACTGATGAACGATTTAACGAACAGTCGTCACGAGACTACGAAAAAGAAGGGAAAAGCTCCATTATTGGGCCTTCAAATCGTCCATCGCTGCTTTACTGATGCAAGCTGACGTCAAACAATGCAAGCTGTTATAATCAGAGATGAAGATCCTGTGTTGAATAGGAACGAAGAATTCAACAATGAACCTAGAAAACGAAAAACTAGAAAAGTGGAAAATGTGATGTCGGATCCGGTTGTGACGTCGAACGGATGACGTTACATTGATTTGATTTGACGCTGCATCGACGTCGATCGTTACTTTTTATATTTTTGCTTTAGTAATTCTGTAATTTATTTTGTAAATATAAATTTGCATCGAAAATTTTAGTGGAAAAAATTAACAAAAAAATTTACTCTTTTCTTCACCGTATACGCGTGTTACCAAAATTATGTTTTAGCAGGGAAATAAAAAAAGCGTTTATTATGCCCTTATCTGAACGGTCTTCAGTGTATTCATTTGAGAGCAAATTTTCCTCTTTTGAGTAGAATCATGATAACAGAACAAAAGTTATTCCTAAAATCTTACCAATCTTGAGTGAAATCATATCTAAAGATACTCAGAAAAAGGGCCATATCTGTCACTTTAAAAATAACCACGCATGCCATCGATATTATATCTTATCAATAAATTCCCAAAATTAGCAACAAAAAACAAAGAAAAATTTTAAGATATAGTTGATTGCTATGCATTTCGGATCAATGAAAATTATGTAGCAATGATTCTTTTTCAAGCACTCGTTCCACCTTAAAAAATCAATTTATTAGAATCCATTTATATGGAAATAGCCAGTAAAAATATATATTTGTTCATAAAAAGGAAACCGAGATATTGAAAAACACTTGCATTGGAAGTGTTGAGAACATAAGCACAGTTTAGCTTATAATAAGAAGAGAAAGCATTTTTCACTTTGTTTATGACGGTTACAGCATCCTGGAAAAATCATGTTGTGCTGATGTTATGATTGATCCCAGTTTGTACATCTTCTAAGATAAATGTTCCTTGATTAACACAATTTTTAACTAAATGAAAAACAAATAATAAGCATTTTCATCTTGAAAAATAGGCGCTAACATGTCATATTTTTGTAAAGAAATATGCTGCAAACCCAAAAAATAAAAATTGAGGTTACTTGATTTTCCATTCCATGGAGTAGTGTATTGTCATTCCCCGGTAATTGTGACTCTCCCATTATTTACTAGTAAATAGTGACTCCCAAGAAGTCATAGTTTCCTAGTGACTCCCCCAGTATATTTTGACTTCCCCCGAACTTGTCACTTGGGGGAGTCAACATATCCTAGTAAAAAGTGACTCCCTTTTAACAAGGAGGAGTTATAAGAAATAAGAAGTGGCTCATTCGTTGCGCGTACAAGATAGAACATGGGCTGTTTGATGTTGAAAGGGTTTATTGGAAGTATTCAAAATATGCCATTGTTGTCGATGATGATTACGAAGATGATGATGCTGGTGACGATTTGTGGTTGCAAAATAATCTCTATAACTTGAAAGGAGCAGACCAAAATATCATTCTATTCGAGACGGCTTGGTTCAACGACCGAATCAAGAATGCTGCACAAAAAATCATGTGTAAAGCACTAGGGTTGGAGTAAGTAGGAGTACCAATTTGTACTTAATATCCAAAACAGATCTTCATCCCCTTTTAACCCTGTGATACATGATGAACATCTGCGAATTCTAAGTTGCTTCTCCAATGGACGTTTCCATGACTGGGGAAGTCATCATTTCCTAGTAAATAATGACTAGGGAGTCACTATTTAGGGGAGTCAACATTTCCAGCTACACCGGCAAAAGGCTTACTTCAATTGGCGAATGCTAAGATATCAAAATGAAACCCCGAATAATAGAAAAAAACATGAACATGGATCTTTGTCCGGCGAAGAAAATTTGTGGTCCGACGAACGACTGAAATTTCTTCATAATGAACCGGTGAAGTTTGCCGTTTGCCGGGCGAAATTTAAACCCCTGTGCTAGTTCTACTTGAAGCTCTCATTCCGTGTTTCGGAGTTTTCAAAAAGCGTGCAATTTATCATTTCACCTGGCAGGTTGGTTTAATGAAATGTCAACAAAGTTTAGAACCGAATTTGGACGCTGGAACACAAAGTAATGATATTTAAACTATTTTAACTAATAATATACAAACACAAGAACAAATATTGACGTTTTCCATTTACATCCATTTTTCCATATCTAAAACTACATAGATATCTCATAAAATTTCAGCAAATCGAGTACTGTACCAAATTCTTATATAGTGTTTAAAAATACTTGTATATGTTTTGAAAAATAAACATTATAAGAACTTGAGACTAAAAGTATGTCCCGAACATACTATGCCGGCCGAACTCAATCGTTTTTTCCTTTTAAAAATGAAATTATTTACAAATGAAAAAGAAGTCTCGATGGGCACACAGTTAGCTTACGTCAATTTTTTATAAAATTTGTTTACTATAAAATATCTCCATCTATAATAATGTATTTATATTCTGTTTTCTCATGCAACTTTTTTTATGCATGTTTACGTCATTTGTAGAATAAAATAAATAATATTGATAAAAAAAGGAAGAAGGAAAGACATATTCATTGCTTGCATGATTTTACCATTTATACATATTACCTTTGTCTGCTTCTGAAATCAACTTTTAAAAATGAGGCAACTAGTGAGATTGATAATCTATCCATGAAACATGAAAGTTCAGGAAGATACTCGTTTAAGCAACAGCTTAGAAACCTTACAAGCTGAAATTACTTGGAGTTTAAAGCAACCTGATATTGAACCCCAAAATTAGGGTACATCAGCATGACATTGCAGTATCTAGGAAAAATAAAAGAAAACGTTCTTAAATTTATTTGCATTTCAGAAGCGAGGATCCCTAATTCAGACTTAAAAAGTTGCTTGACATCTTGAAATAGTACAACACAATGTCCATTGAACTATAAAAGGTTCAAGAGAAAATTGGGAAATTGGGTTGTCAATTGGTACAATAAGGCGTCATTCAAAAAGGACGTCACCGCAAAAATGGCAATTGTTGCACCCCCTCCCCCCTATGTCACCTTTTGTTACTTTTTTTTGAAATCCCTTCCCCCTATGTCACTGGGTAAAAGATGATAAAATTTCTTTGAGAGATCAAGCACCAAAAACACTGTTATGGGGTCATTAAGAACAATAATAATAACAAAAATAATGACTTCACCATTTGCGTTTAACCCCTCCCCAATGGTCACCATTTTGGTCAATCACCCTCGCTCGGTGACGTCCATTTTGAATGACCCCTAATAGGTCATAAGCCATAAACCTTCAATAGCTTACCTTATTCACTAAAGAAAATTTGAAAACAGTATCATGAACCCAATAAACTAAAAGAAAACATTTTTAAAATATATATTATTGATTTTATGGTTGAAATAGCGCCAATGTTGAAAGATAAATCGTTTTTAGATCATTTCCTGGTCCCTGTCTCAGCACATGAGAAGAAAGCACAAAGTATAAAAAGATAAAGAGAATATTATATAAATACATCGAAATGAGTGACTTATTTCCAAGGATCTTGGTCGCTTATTTCGTGATTACAAGGAAAACTGTTCTCGAAATTTTCAGTTTTTTTAACCGCAGTACATTAAACTCAAAGTTTGATGGCTAGGAAATAAAAGACGAATTAAGAATAGAAAATCTTCATGAAATTTGCATGACACTTAGAATGAGATGTATAGAAATAGATTCCCAATGCAATTGGAACAGGATTTGATCTTTGGAGTTTAATTTGGTGAGATGGCGGGATAAGCGATCTTTTTTGGCGGGATGGTGGTATCCAGGACTCTTCGTCAGGGATCACTCTTCAGTGATGCAAATGCAACGTTTTTATAAAGAGTTTAAAAGTGCAAAAAACAGTCTTCGCTGACCTTCTAGAATCCAAGTATTTTACAATCTAAATGATAGTACAGTTATTACATAAAAGTAAGAGCATAATCCTTATACAATTTCTAACACTTATTTTTTCTTATGACAACTAAAAATATTATTTACAGGAAAAATCTCCCAAAAATATCATGTCAATAAAGGAGAACGAAAAGTGGTGTCGAAAAAAGCAAGCCTCACAAAATAATTAAGAAAAAGTAAGTGATATCTATTATATAAGACCCATTTGAATCTCTTCCGTTCCATATTTAAAATACCAACTTTTAAAAAATATATTCATTGCTATTTCTTCATGAAATTTTAATTTGAACTCTGAAATCCATGTACTTTGAAAACCATGAGCAAAATATTTGAACAATTTCAAAAACTTAATTCTTCTTATGAAAACGTGTACCGATATAGCTATCGCAATGTACAGACACAGAGAATACACTGTTTTAATATACAGCCGGTTATTGGAAACGTTATATTTTATTTTGAATAAGGCTCAACGCCAGAGGTTTTCCAGTTTTAAGTAAAAGAAATTATGAAACAATGCATAAAAGTTAATTTTGTTTTTTATAAATAGTGAGTGTTTTTATGTTTTCTATGGGGAGTTTCCTTAGTTCACTTAAAGCTAGTTTACATTAGTCGGTGTCAAGCTTAACACCCCGCGTTAAGCCTTAGGCGCGGAGTCAAGAATGCTCATCAAGCGCTTTAGTGGAAACATGTTGCTTTAACGCTGTTAACGCGGGGCTAAGGATTTCAAAGTCTTAACGTGATTGCGCTAAGCGTAAACGCCTTAACGTCAAGAATGAAACAAATATTTGCGCTCACAACATGCGTTAAGCCTTAGCGCGCATTGCGTCTTGAATGAAAATATTTTCAAATTTAGCGGGAAAAGTAAATATTAAATGTAAAATTGATTAATTGCGCTTAACTTATGTTTTTTTCTACCAAAAGTAAAGAACTTTCAAATTTGTTCGATTTTTAACTACTTTCACCCTACTTTTCTGAAGTATTTATGAAGTTCGCGTCGAAATATGTTCTAAAATATTTTTAGTCTAAATTTTGTGAATTTTTGGTCTCGCAAAAGTTTGTGCCCCTAAAGTATATGCTAATAATATTTCTAAATTATTATTTTTCTTTGGCGTGAATGGCTTAAATAGATTGATTGTAGAGAAAATTGAATTTAGTATGGACACTGAAGTAACTGTAAAGTAATTTAATTCTTATACACTATTTTTCAATGCAAGGGGTAAATAAATAACTCCATTTTTGGGATGCAAAATTTCAAAGATTCTGATCCGAAAGATTCCGACGAGATTTCGATGAGTTATTTACCCCTCGTTTCAATGAGGGTGTAAGGGTTGATTGAAACGAAATATTACAATATACGATTTTTATACGCACATAGGCACCAAGGCACATACTTTTTATTTAATCATTCTTTTCCTTTTCTATTGATACAATACAGATTATATAAAATTGTGGAGATCTCGCTCAAAATCTTGCTAAAAATGATATTGTTTTGTTTTAGGAGACTTTGCAAATATATTCTTTCTCAACATAAGAAAACGGTTTAACAAAGCAAAGAGCAAAGAACAGAATTGCGAAATCACAAAGATCAGGTACATCAACAAAAGACGCAACAGAGGCACAGGTTATAGCTACCTTATTTATAGCTACCTTCATCTGTAAGAAAAACTGAATGTCTGATGACCAAAATGACGATAAGGACATCTCAAGGACATCAACGAAAACAGCCTCGCGTTTATTACAGCCTTTCTAAAAATGTAAACATCAAAGAAAAGGCGCTTGTCAAGGCGCTAAAATATAATTTTCTGGTATCCATTAATTATAAGAACTTTATGTGGCGTTAAGCATTTTAATATAATTTTAAAAATACAAGCGCTGTGCGCTAAGGTGCGCGTGAAGAAAGTTTGGCGTTAGGCTTAACGCCACCAGTGCGCTATAGTGGAAAACAGCCTTTAGTCAGTATATGTAGTGTGAGTGAATATCTAAAGCAACTTATAAGAAGTGTGTTATATTCCATGCTTCACGGATCTATGAAATACACCAATTCTTTGCAATTTGCAATTCTATATTCGATGTAAGCACATTATATAATTTAGTTTGGCTACATTAACCCATTCACAATCCGACCCACCACCAAGTCAATCTTCTCTAATAACCTCCGATATTAATCCTCCAACCATATTCACCTCCTCCCCATGACATTCATTCCAGTTACATTCACCCCATGACATTCACCACCATGACAAAAAAATCTGAGCGACAATAACCCCCGTTTATGTAAATGTCGGAGATGAATTTTGTAGAACCGATAATAATAATAATAATTATACCAAAGAGTAATAATTTGTTTTAAAACGCGCTGCAATAATCTTATTCGATGATAAAAAATCTGCATCTGGAGTACACGTATTTATTTTTTATAAATTTCAGATGAGGATGGTTTTTCTTATTTTTTCATCGTTTTTCAGCCTTCGTTGTTCTTTTAGCCGTTCATGGAAAAGACACTATAGCAAGCCAAATTCAAAGACTGTACAATACACCTTCAAAGTTCAGTAAATTCTTTTTAGATCAGTGATCTAAACATCAATAACATCATATAATAACCATTCTTATCACACTAACTCTACAGTTTCTTGACTTGCAATCAGCCTGGGTATGTTTTCATAAATGAGGTTCTTATACAAAAACAACGTGTGTGCATTAAATGACTCACCCTTTTCTTTATAGATCTTGTTCAAGATATAGCGCAGCCCATAGGTGTGTGGAACCCACTGCAGTAGACCACACTCCTCGTTCAGCGGAATCACTGCGTACGTGCGAATGTGAATTCAGTAAATTAGCCTTTTTAGGTTAGTGATCTGAATATCAATAACATTATATAAATAAACTATTCTAGCCTTACTAACTTAACAACCAACAATAATTATTTCTTGCATGGCGTACTATAATAACAGGTCTCTTCACCGAAAGTACCTAATGATTCCAGGAAGAGTCAACCATTTTGTTTGAAAATTAATTCTAAAGACATTATTTGATAATATAAACTTGCTCTGCGAGGCACTGGACTAGATTTTTATATACAGTGAAGAGGCTTGCTATTATAGTACGCCATGTTTTCTTGACTTACAACGAACCTGGGCATGTTCTCAAGCACCGAAAAAGTAGTCCGTGTCTAAAGATGTTCTTAAATTGTAAGCCAATTTAAGCCTGAATGTTCTTATAATCGAAGTTCTTATAAAAAACCGTGTATATGATTTCTGTCCTGATGACTCCCTTTAATCCCTACTCAAAACAAAATAGAAAGTAGAGACTAAGAGAAGAATATAAATGGATAGAAAAATGAAAAAAGCTCAGGTAAAGTTCGAGTCTTGTATTGATAGAGTATTCTTATTCTATTTCTATTTTTTTAACCTACTGACTATATGAAGTGTCTGTAATAGAAAACAGTAGCAGGTTCTTTTTGGAATCACAAAATTGAAGTTAAAAAAGAAATTCACGAATTCAAAGAATCATACGAAAATACATCAAGCCTTTCATTTTTTCATCTCTCTTTCTACATCGACAACCTTGAAAGGGTGTGGTTAGGGGAGTTCTTTAGGTAATTGTTCGATCAATGCATTGTTTTTAGTTTTTCAGTTTTAGTTATTGATAGAGTATTCTGTAACGCTTTGAATTAGGAGAAAGTATATATATTTTTTTTTATTAGGAAGTAACACAATAACGTTTGAATGGATTAGGGAGTTTCACTTCTTATGACTGGTAGAATAATTATTCTTAAAATTGCA
>JAUKPT010005215.1:0-10578 GCA_032273505.1 Nanomia bijuga | reverse complement strand
GTGCCTCATTTTGAGGCACATTTTGCTGATTTTACGATTTTGCGCCCTAAATTTGCGTCTTGAACTTCTTAGCAACGTAAATATTTTACGTCTTAAATTATCACTCGTTTGAGTTATAGTTATAGTTATAGTTTAAGTATATACATTTCATGACGATCTTTACATCCTGAGAAAATTGTTAAAAAAAAATATTCCGGCATGTAACCTTTTAAAAATATATATATAAGTGTATATATATATGTGTTTTCTCCCCCAATTGTTGATAAATTTCTTTCTTATTAACTCAAGTGTTAACTAATCAATCAAAGATTACGTGTCTTAATTGTCCAGATTAGGGCTTTTCCCTAGCCCCATCTTCTAGAAATAAACTTAAACTTAATCTTAATCTTAATCTTATTTTAAGCTGGTCATGGATAAGCCTAATTTTGATCCATTCCAGTAAAAAGTGCATTTTCAAAATGTCCGATTCTAAAAACAGATTAAATGACTGGATCGGGAATGAAAAGCATATGAAAAAATTGCAATATTTTGATCAAATGATCAGGAGTTATTATTTTTTTAAAGTTTCAAATTATGATGGGGGAGCAATGGGTATAAAGAAAATTATATCCCAGGTACCTAAAAATTGGGACAATGGACCTCCAGTTTACCGTTCCCATACATTAATTCCTTATTTTCCCGCAATTTTTCCTAGAAACATTAGTTTGAAAATTGGATCCCCACAAAAGTGTTCTACTAAAGATACAATGACGAAATTGCTTATTCCAATCTGTAGTGGTTCAAAATTAGAAAAATTGGTATGCAGTACTTATTTTAAGTGATGTGGGTTCCAACTGATACATGTCCAAGCATTTCTTTGTAATACACTATAGTGTAATTTCATCAAAATTTAAAGTGACTCACTAAATATATTTCGAGCACATATTACTCGTTATTATATAAAATTGTTTAATAGCAAGCCAAAAAGAAGAGGATATGGAACTTTTGTTTTCTTGTTTGAAAAACAATTTTTTAATCCGTTTTTAGAATTGAACATTTTGAAAATGCACTTTATACTGGAATGGACCAAAATTAGGCTAATTAAGGCTAATAATGATCAATACCTTTATCCCCAGTCCAAGCCCGTTTACCAAGGTTTTTCTGTTTATATAGACCCTAAGGAACAAAAAAATCACAGTGGCATTAAAGGCCTTCTCGGGTGGCACAAACCTCAAAATACGGTCTGTCTACCAGGATTAAAATCCATTTTTCATAGAAAGCAAAGATAGGAGGGGGCCTGGAATTCCATTTTGTTTGAGCTTGAATAAAAAGCCCTAATGTTAGACTGTCAAATTTCTTTGCGATATCAAGAAAAACAACTCGAACTTCCTAGGACTTACGATGATCAAAAGAATGTCATCGACAAGATTTAAGAGTTGGTTAACTCTGGAATCACCGGGGCGAAAACCAGACTGATTTTTGGTGAGTAGATTGTTCGATTGAAAGAAATTATGGAGATGTTTGAACAAAAAGGATATAGGTCTATGATTGGAGACTGTTTGATTTTAACCTTTCTTATGGGTGGGAGTTATATTTGCTTGTTTCCAGGTGTTAGGGGAAACACCAGTGGTCAGAATGTTTGCAAAAATCAAACTCAAAGGCAAAACAATAGCGTCATTATCCTAGCTGAGATTCCATCAGGACCACTAGATTTGTTTTATAACAATGTTATTAATCATCAAAAAAAATGTCCTCAACAGAAAAGTGTATGTGGTCAAGTCGAGCGTTTGTTAAGTATGAGAATTTAGGAAGAGAGCTGGTATTTAGTATTTTGAGGCTTATATTGAGCGGATAAATATTTCATGAATTTATCTGCTCTTTGTTTTGCATAGATTTGCGGAATTCTAGGCGCTTTACATTTATTTAGAACTTTATTAATGATTTTTCAGTAAGCCATTTGGCCTATGTGATGATCGGCTTACTTGTTGCCTAAACCTTTAAAGTATTTGGACTTAGCTACTTCCGTGCCGGTTTACACTTATCGCGGAAAGAGTCAACTCTTTTTTTTGTCTTCAGGTTTCGAACCATGTCTTTTAAAATTCTTATAAAGACGTTGCTGGCGATTTAACATCCTTTTTAGTTCACTAGTGATCCAGGGAGGATCCCTATAGGTAACCTTTACTAGTTTGTTTGGGACAAAATTGAAGATATTAGAAAGGAATTGACTTGCCAATTAAGATCATTATTGGAGCTAAAATGATCAATCCAGTTGAAGTTGCGTATACTAGCTCGAATTGAGTAGTATCTACCCTTTCATAGAAGCAAAAAATAATTTGGTGATGACAGAGTGAGTCAAGAGATATTCTTGTACCACTTTCAACAAGAAGATCAGACCTGTAAATATAAGGTCAATACAAGAGGGGTTTTTATGAGGCTCAAAATCTGTTGGTTCCGTTATAAGTTGAGAAAGTCTTAAGTGACTGGTTATATCCTATAACCTCCAGCTATCGAGTGACTTTCGTAGCAAGTTGTTCAAAATTATTCAAAAATGATTGAAACTCGGGAGAACCGTGAATTTGTGAGGGGTTTCTGTATAAAACCGTGAAAAAGACCAAGGTTTCTCCACCATGTCTCGTGTTGCTTGGATTATTCTTAGCAACAAAGGTATAGTTATCAAGAAGAGGTTGAGGACGGCAGAACCATTGAATCATAAAGTGTATTGTGTGCTTCGAGCAGTTGAACCCTGAAGTTGTCTTTTGCTAAGGAGTCAATATTCCATTTGCTAAAGGTAAGAAAACTGTTGAAAAATCCTGGGTTCTATGTTATTTGCTACTATAAGCCTGATGAAAACCAATAATGATGGTATCATGACCAAAAATCTGTATGACAGTATACAGATTGAGGTAGTAAATGTAATGAACAACATGAGATGCTGGGGGAACGTGGGGACAACAAAGTACAGTGTGCAAGATGGCAATGCCCTGGATGTCAAAGAGCGAGAGCAAAGCTTGTTTATGTCAACAATCATCAATAAAGATGAAAATAGGAGTTCTATGGGAGACGGACCAAACCTTTTTTTGTTTTAGCAAGTTAATTATAAAGAGTAAGCGAATAGGAAACGATATAATGAGTAGACAAGTGATAAAGCATTCAAAAAAGTATGTACATAGAAAAACGTTTTGTTTTTTTTCATTTACGGTTAATAAAGATTACAAACCATGGCGTACTTAACTAGTTAAGTTACGCCATGTTACAAACATAAGTACAATAAAACTAAAGTAAAAGACATTAAAAAAAATAAGGACTCAAATCAGTGGCATGATAAATTTTCAAACACCAACTGACGCATATAAAAAAAGGATAAAAAACAGAAACGCGCAAGGGAAGGGGAGGAAGATGATGATGATAGCAGAATTGGGCAAGGAGACTTATGGAATGCGACCAGCTTCTGAGATATAAACAAGAGTAGAATTTAAGATTGTTATATTATTTAGATCTGTAACTGAGGGATGACCATATTAAAACACGCTTGTAAGTTCAACATCATTAGTGATGTCCAAGTCATTTGATAGAAGAATGGTTTAAACTGAATTTAGTACGGCAATGCTTTGTTGATTCAGGATTTGAAGCGCATGTGCAAGTGTGCAAGTATCGTTGAAGGTATCAATAAAATGGTGGTTTTTTTGTGAGATTTTAAGGGGCTTAGCCCCACTCTCAGCTGGAAAATTCATTTGAGCTTATTTAAATCGTGAATTTTAAAAGTCTTCTTTCTAGATGGACGAATAATCTTTAGGATGAATGTCTTGAAGATGGCAACACTATTAGAATTTTGAATACCAGAGTCAAGATTATTCCAAAGGGTAATTGAGCTGAGGAAAAAAGAGTTCCTTTGTCTATCATTTCTGCAGGGAGTAGTATTAATGATGCAATTAGCTCTGAGTCTATATCTTCCTTGTTGAAAAGGTAAATCATTTTATTGTGATGTTCTATTTTTCATAAATATAGCTACTTATATACTAACTTTCTATTTTTACAATGACTAGATACCAGCCCTTATTTCAAGTCACCTAACGTTCACAATTTTCCTATTGATGACATCTGTCATACACTCAAACAAATATAAAAATCTAGTTGATGCTTTTTTCAACATAGGTCAAGGATGAAAAATCTCTAAAAACTGTTTATTTGCTCCAGGTGACGTCATCTGGGGTGACAACCTCCTTCACAAGCAAATTTACGTTTTTTGAACCATTTAACTTTGACAAGCTATATAACTCAGCCAAAAATCAATATTTTTTTTTGTTTGGTTCGTATCAATGAGGAAATTATTGTGAACTAATGAGGTATATATAGTTTGGTATTATGATATAAAATGGATATTTAAGGAAGGTTATGCGTTAATATGAAAATAGATTGATGTAACTATTTTCGCGGGTAGACGTTGATAATTTAGAAAAATATATAATTTAATGGAATTATTTTATTAAAATCTATTCTCAATCAAGGGTAGATATTCTGGCCAAAAAGAAGAATTATATCAACCCCTAGTTTTTATAAAGTAAATTCCGTACCCAATTTCTCGGCATTAGAGCGTAAAGAGAGAGTGGTCAATCAAGCAAAAAGAGGAAGTTAACTTTAAACACCAGAACCTTATGGAAAGTTTTCCTAAGATATGGGGATGGAATCAAAAATTCATTTTCACATTTTTTATGTAAACCTGAATTTGTTTTTTGGTTGTTGGTTGAATTCTGTTCCCAGTTCTCCCGCTTCGGGGAGGAGGGGGTATCTCTCTGCCAAAATTTCTACCCTTGTCTATTTTTAATATCCAGATGAAATATATGCAGGTTATCTAGATGAGAGATATTTAAACGCCTTCACAGTATGTTTCAGGTTATGCTGCGGTCATTCTACTAAAACAAAAAAGACGTACATGAAACTGTCCAAAATGTTTATTGTAATGAATTTTGCAGGTTTCTTGCCCATTGCAAGTGACGGTCTATACTACAATCTTCGAAATGAACCATTTAAATCGAGCTTGAGCTATATTCAAGTGCCAGTTTTTCGCAAAATAATTGGTAAGCATGTCATCTACCAGAGTCATACTAACTTAAGAGTGTAGCCCATAAGTTGAAATGAAATTCAGTGTATCGACATTTTCGGCCTTCATTAGTCTTTCGCTTCTGTTGATTTCCTCGGCATTGGAAAAAGCAGACTCGAAGATGCACTCATTATGTGATCGGTTTAAGTATTTCAATGCTATGAAATTAAAAAACTTAAGAGTTTCTTCTGTTAACAAGGTGTAGCAAATCTGTTCCAGCTTAAAGTATTTCACCTTTTTTGCGCAATCGCCGTTATGGCATTTGTGTACAGTGTTACATACTCCGCCAGGAGTCTCACTTTCTTGTCGGTGAGAAGTGGATTAATGCCTAATTTCAAACTCACGATTGTGAAATTGGAGCACCTTACACTTAGTACCACCAGAGGCGAATCCAGAGGGAGACAAAAGGGGCTTACGCCCCAGTCAGATTCTAATTTCTACTTTTAAATCTTGACCTATTTGAATATTTCAATGAAAATTCTCCTATTAATCATTTTTCCCCTTGTCAGAAATATTCCTCAGTCCTTCCCTGGCCACCCACTTTGGCCATAGATCAAACCGGTTACAAATAACATGAAACAAACGAAAAAAGGAAAGAAACCATGCTGACATGCGGCAACCGGTTTGCAGAACTTATACATAAGGTAAATGTGATGTTCGAGCTTCTTGCAGAACGCAGAGCTGCCTGCAAAAGTCTACTCTTAGGTTGACGAGAACATGAAATCGAAAGTGTATTTCAAAGTGCTTTGGAGAAGGATACCTGATGAACGGGCATTAGTCATTAGCATAGTACTAGGTCACGATAATAGCTTTAATCTTACACGCTGTAAAAAACACGTGATGAGAAATATAAAAGCGACTGACTTATTTACTCTAATCGCAAAGCCGAACTCGTTTTTCTGTCGGCAAGACGTGTATGGGTGAATGGAAGTATGGACGTGTATAAAGTAGGCCGTGAGTTGGGGTGGAGAATTTGGGTCGATGTATATGAGTTACTTATACTCATTCATCCATTCATTCGCATATACGATTATTGAGTTGTCATGTTAAAATTGGCTTTTTTTTCTATGTCTCTTGCTTTTTATCAAAAAAATGAAGTTCTTGTCCTTCTCTTTCATTTTTCGGTTTCTACATTGTGACACACCTTGACTTTCAGAATACCAAATGAAAATATGCTGATTTAAAAAGGAAAAAGTGAAACAAAAACAGTAGGTCAACCTGCACATTTCGTGCAGAAATTCAACTTGAACTCAGCATGCTCCCTAGAAACTCGTTCTTAATGGAATTATTGAAAGTTCATCAACAAAACATGATAAATAATACATTAATAGTCATGGAACAGTGATTTTAAAGTTGATGGTGTTATCTCAAAAGCTTAATTTTGACATAGATTTCTATCTTCATGAAAATTTCCAGCAACAAGATCCAAATCGGCTTCGCCTCGTCGAATATCACTTGTCTCGACTGAATATATCGTGATATTCGATGATCGCTATCGAATAATTGTATATTGTTTATTAACTCATGCATCGTGAGAATCTTGTGCACTTCTTTTTCGTGGCTTTTTTTTAATTTAGTTTAACACCTTTTTGTAAAGTTTCCGGTCAATAAGACCAAGGGGGTCAGACATTATGGGACGTTTGTCGAGAGAGGGTACAAATTTCCCTATTTTTAATCATTTTTTTTTCCAAACAAAGAACACCAGGTATCTTTTGTTTGGAAAACGATATACTAAATCTTAATGTCATTCAATTTAACTACTGACGTATTTTTTTTGGTACTTTTCAATTTGTTGACAGGTTTTTCTGTAAATTTGTGATGATGTTATCACAAAAATGCTACCGACAGCAAAATAAAGGACCAGGTGGCATTTTTTCCACTTTTCTGATAGATCATACCAAGGACTATAACTCCACCATGTTTCAACCCAATTGCATGTTTCTTATGGATTTGAGAGAAAGGGGTATCTTATGGATTTGAGACAGGTTTTCCATAGTCATATGATTCAGCGGGAATTATCATGACTATTGTTTTAAGATATATTTATAATGATGTCATCTCAAAATATTGCTGATGTTCGCAAAATGATAGACCAGGTGACATTTTTTTAGTTTTTCTGTTACTTAAATCCGCCAAATGTTAGCTCAATTACATGATTCTATCGATGTTGCTCTCTCTAGAGCTCAGTATAATTGGGGTAAATCTAAATAAGCAGAATCATGCTGTATTTCCAGGTAATTCTTGTGTAATCTGATTGCAAAGTCATTCTGATATTCCCAACTGTAGACTATAAACTAAATATCTATACTATAAAGATCTCCTAATAATTTTCTCTCTTTTCAATCTGTCAAAATTTGACACAATTTTAATCATTAAATATCAACAATATTTTGAATTCATGACAAGTCAACCCTGATAGTTTATTTAGCATTTTGTATATTTATATTTATGAACGATTTTATTTTACATTTGTATTTTATTTTATTATTCTAATTCTTATTCTTATTTTATAACTACGGAACTATTGTGTAGCT
Source organism: Nanomia bijuga (assembly GCA_032273505.1). NCBI lineage: Eukaryota > Metazoa > Cnidaria > Hydrozoa > Siphonophorae > Agalmatidae > Nanomia > Nanomia bijuga. The sequence continues at coordinate 2,967 of JAUKPT010005215.1, read as the reverse complement.
AAATATATTTCATAATCTTCAGCAGCCGGAAAATACAATAAGAATATCAGATAAAATAACTATAGTCTGTACAAAATGTGTAGACAGTGATTTTTGAAATGCGTATAAATTCTTCAGTTTTTATTCGTTAAAACAAATTTTTACTGATTAGTTATCATGAGCACTTTAATTTGACACGATTATCTTTGAAAATGGAGAAAAATTGCAGCCATAAAATGAAAAAAAAAAAAAAAATCCTTTACTTCGAATATAAACCGCAAATCTATTTTAGCTTCATTTGTCACGAATTTACGGTATGTTTTGTTACCACTAGTTAAGCCAAAATATGCTCTAAAAGCATATAAAATCGTCATATTTCAGCTCGACTAGGGGTTACAAAACATACCATTACTTCATGACAAATGTTGCTAAAATAAAAATTAATCCATTGTTATCCGAAATAAAGAAGTTTATTTCTTTCTTCTTTATTTTCAAAAAAAATCAAATCAAATTAAAGTGCTTGACAATAGTACAATATGTGTGAAGATTAGCTTAAACGAACACAAATTGAAGAAGTTATACGCATTTCAAAAATCACTGTCTACACTTTTTGTAAGACTATAAATACACTTGAAAATATATAGTAGTCCTGCAAACAAATGGGAAAAGGATAATTAAAGGAAATATAAAGGCTACAAATTTGTTTTTATTTGAAAGAAACATAAAAACAGGAACTATTTTAGGCCAAAAATATATATGTGGTTCCGGTAACCCGACCGATCCAAAGTTTTTATACCATTTTTTGCCGAAAAACTTTTTTTTTCATATCACCACTCACAAAATATCTTTTCCGTAAATCTTTTCTTGAATTTATTTGTCTATACTTTTTATAATCACCAATTTTACCACCTGTTATAATATAATATTATAGTAAAATTCTACTTACTTTATCTTACTTTTTATCATTTGAAAAAAAAATACACATAAAAAAAATATTTACAGAAAAAAAAGAAAATCCGAACTACCGACCCTGCCTGTTAGATCCGATGTTACCAGAACCACAATTATTTTTTTTTGGCCTAATGATATTTTTGCATTCTTTTTCAGGTACATTATCAACGACGGGTCATTCGACAAATTTCGTGCTATCAGTGGAACTCCCAACGAGCCAGATCCAACCTTATTGGATAAAACAAGGGGTGGCTCTCATGTGCGCACTAGATTTTTAAACAATCATTTTTTTTATTTACTTATTTATTCTTTTTTGAAGGTGATTTTTACTTGTATGTATATATACCTTGAGAAGAACCGCCAAATTTCCGCTATTTTAGCCGTTTGATTGGTTAGAAATAACATCACGTCGGGAAGCTAATTGGTTAATTTTGAAATTTCACGATTTTATGTTTTTTTTAAATCAAGAAATAATAAAAATGGCTTCTTCATGAACCAATCATAATCTTAATGATGTAATCTTCAACCAATCAATCGACGAAATTAGCCTTTGTTTGGCGATAGTCACATATTAGTCGTGACGATTTTCGCACGGGGTGATTTTTGACTTTTCCTGCAAAATAAAAGTTGACATAGATTTCTAAGCATATTCTGAATTCTGATGCCTGGAAACGGTTTTAGAAATAAACACCAAAGTACCTTTAAAAACACAATTAACTCTCGAATATTAGTGTATTTTTAGGGCTGGATTATGGGACAAAAAATATATACGGTACGCATAGTCCTTGCGATAAAGAATGTAAAATAATTCCGCGCGAAAATTCAATCCTATTTATACATAGTTTATAAATGTGTTCCATTTTCTTGGTCTCTTAATTATTTTTTGGATGTGTATATTATTAACTTTCTTAATTTATAATAATTCGAGTTTTCACACACAATGTTCGTCAGTGTTGTTTTTTTATAATTTATTTTTATAATTGTAAATTGATAAATAACAATGATAAATAGCGTAGGTATTAAAGGTGTGTTCAATAGGTCAATATGATATTTTGAAAAACAAAAAACAATAAACACGGTCAGCCTTCGGACAATATACGCCGAAAATTTGGAATTGTCAGGTGATGCACATTTTGTCCAACAGTAACAACATATATTCTCTATTAATTACAATCATAGTTTCCTTTGGGTGTTTATAAAGCCCTTATCTCCTTGCCCCCCCCCCTAAGAAAAATAAGATAACTCCACACAGACGTTGCATAAAGCAAAAATATGTGTGGTTCCGGTTAACCGCCCGACAGAACGCCCGACCTCTCTTTTTTTGGCGTGAAAATAACGTTCCATCCTTAATAATTATTCAAGTTATGGAGACATCTTTCCTTACAAGCCGATAAGAGAAAATAAAATAAAAAATAAAATGAAATAAAACCCCGACCGACCGACCTTTCCCTGTCAAACCTGTGTAACCGGAACCACATTTTTTTTTTTGGCCTAAAGTTCCAAATTGACACAGTTAATTTTGTGATGTTAACTAAAAGTTATTTTTATACAGGAAAAAGGGATTTGGCAGAGAAAAGCTGTTACTTCCCCCTTGCCCTATTTGGGGTCTTATTTATTGCCAGGATATTTACCCTTTCTAACAAGTGGGGGATACTTTAAACAATCGAACTTTCTAGTTTTTTAGTTACGCCGACAGAAATTATTCCAAAGCTTTGTTTGTTATGCTTCTCAACCCGCTATTTATCATTTTTGTAATTATTGTAAGAAGATGTTTCAATGGGATACAATATTTCACTCTTCACGTAGTAATTTTTATGTAGATACGGTAATTAACGGAATTAAATTATGGTGATTATTTTTCGTAACATTTGACTTTTTTTTGTATTCTCACAGTCCAACCTGTCAATGTTGACTTGCAAATAAATGCATGCGCCCTGTTTTTGCTCCTGTATATCGTTGCTACAGTAGTGTGATTTTGGCGCATCTGGATCACTTTTTTGTGGCACCAAACTCGCCAACCTTACCGAGCTCATCCGA
>JAUKPT010005214.1:0-10580 GCA_032273505.1 Nanomia bijuga | reverse complement strand
CTGTTATTAAATTGAGTTTATCAAAACCTCCCGTTTTGTAGTCTATCCAACCGCCTTTCTGTAGTTTTTAAAGAGTTAAGATTTTACGACATTCTTTAACAAAACGTGCATGTGTAGTATGAAATATTAAAATAAAAACGTAGCAATTATATACAAAAATTCAACGCCGTTACATAAATATTTGTCAAAAAGTAGAAGTCAAAAATAGTGCTCATGAGAATTCTGTTAATTTAGATATAAGACTTGCAAGAATATAAGAACTGTTGGTAACGGGAATAAGATTAAGGGCTGAAGATTGTTTTTTACGCTGAGTAAAATCCAAGAGTAAATTTATCTGGGCGCAGCGTCACTTCGAAAAACACCTTCCCTTCTGTAGTCTCAACACCTGTATATCTCGAGAACAATTCAATCAAAACTTATCAAAATTTGTATACTTCCTTGCCACGTGATTATTAATCCATATATTCAATAAAATATAATTTCAAATATCATTTCACCCCTTGGAATTTTTGTTTGCTCTTTGCACGAATGTCTGAGAGAGAAATTTAGTTACAGTACATTCAATTGAAATTTTCTGTCGGTATAGAATAAGTCCATAAGCTGGCCATGAACCCCACATATTAGGAAATGGACAAGGAGAGCAAAGAATTACAGGGTGAGTAAAAAAAAAGTATACCCATATTTGCTAGAAAATGTTAATGATATTTTTAGTAAACGGTACTTGTGGTATCTAAAATCATCGTCATTTGATTGCATGATTTTTATGTTCACACCGATATTGCATCTTTGCAATAAGCTATTTTAAAAAATACGTTTTTTAGTGATCTTTAAGTGATTGCTTTAAAGTAATGATATATCTAGATTATAACATGGTTTTTTCATGATTGAGAAATCATGAAAAAAAACATGTTTTAACCTACTTATAAGTCAGCCCAATGTTCATTCCTTCAACATGGTGTAACTCACAACCCAACAACGTGTCTTTGTTGTAAAAATTGTATTTCCACAATGAGTTACAGTGAGGTTAAGCGGTTATTTCAAATTAGTTTTCTTGAGTGGAAGCTTCCCACCAATATGGTAATATCGAAAAATGTGAAACAGTGCGATTTCCATGGCTCAACGGCAATGGGCAATTCTGGGGAGACGACGTACAGCACAGTCGAACAAAAATATCAACAGAGTGCATAATAATCTTACCCATCTGTTTCAGCAGTCGTCGGAGCAGGTTAAGCATGTCACAAAGTACCTTCTTGCGAATTATCAGGAAAGACTTAAAGTGGCAGCCATACAAAATAACTCAACTAAACTGCCATAGAAAGAGGAATGTTGTCCCTTTAAGTTTACTCAAAATACAGGGTGTTTCACAAAAAAGTCAACCCGCCAGTAAAAGGTCTTAAAATGGCCTTTGAAATTATTTTTAGATTGTTACACTGATTTTTCGTGAATAAGTAATGACTTGGCTACATGTGGCTTAAAAATCCTAAAAATTGATTAATATTTCGCCTTAAAATTGATTTTATGTGGAGGTCATTCAAAAGACGGGAATTACAAATAAAGAGCGTTTAAAAAAGTCTTTCCACCAGTAAAAGTTCTCAAAATGGCCTCAAAATTTAGTTTAAGATTGTTTCGCTAATTTTACCTGGAAGAGTAATGACTCAGCTACATGTGGTTCGAAGATCTTTTTAAAAGGATTGATATTTCGCCTTAAAATTGATTTTATGTCAAGGTCATTCGAGAGAAAAATATTTTAGATCGACGAGAATTACAAATAATCAATCAATGCATCAAAATTTCAGTTAACACGATCTTATTAAATATTTTACATGGTTTTTTATTGGTCGTGGAGGCAAAGGTTTTCACGTGTGATCGCCAGATGCGAGGGGAAAATCGCTTTTTGAAATCTCGTACACCCGTTCATGAAATCAAGTGAAATCAGGGGAAATCAAGTGAAATCAGTGAAATCAAGTGAAATCAAGTGAAATCAAGTGAAATCAGTGAAATCAAGTGAATTCAAGTGAAATCAAGTGAAATCAAGTGAAATCAATGAAATCAATGAAATTAGTAAAATCAAGTGAAATCAAGTGAAATCAGTGAAATCAAGTGAAATCAATGAAATCAATGAAATCAATGAAATTAGTAAAATCAAGTGAAATCAAGTGAAATCAGTGAAATCAAGTGAAATCAAGTGAAATCAATAAAATCACTGAAATCAATGAAATTAGTAAAATCAGTAAAATCAGTGAAATCAAGTGAAATCAAGTAAGATCATGTCAAACCAGGTCAAATCAAGTGAAATCAAGTGAAATCAAGTGAAATCAAGTGAAATCAAGTGAAATCAGTGAAATCAGTGAAATCAGTGAAATCAAGTGAAATCAAGTGAAATCAAGTGAAATCAGTGAAATCAGTGAAATCAAGTGAAATCAAGTGAAATCAAGTGATATGAAGTGAAATCAAGTGAAATCAATCAAATCAATGAAATCAAGTGAAAAGAAATGAAATCAAGTGAAAAGAAATGAAATCAAGTGAAATCAGTAAAATCAAGTGAAATCAAGTGAAATCAAGTGAAACCAATTGAAATCAGTGAAATCAAGTGAAATCAAGTGAAATCAAGTGAAATCAGTGAAATCAAGTAAAATCAAGTGAAATCAGTAAAATCAAGTGAAATCAGTGAAATCAAGTGAAATCAAGTGAAATCAAGTGAAATCAAGTGAAATCAAGTGAAATCAGTGAAATCAGGTGAAATCAGTGAAATCAAGTGAAATCAAATGAAATCAAGTGAAATCAAGTGAAATCAGTGAAATCAGTGAAATCAGGTGAAATCAGTGAAATCAAGTGAAATCAGTGAAATCAATGAAATCAAGTGAAATCAAGTGAAATCAAGTGAAATCTGAAATCTCGTACGCTATTTTTTGAGTGATTTTCCACTCGACTTTTAAAACAGAGTCGGGCCTTATTGACGTGATTTTTCATATTTTTTCTCTTTTACGCCACTTTTTATCGAAAAATAGGTAACAAGGGCCGGTGTAAATGGGACGGCGTGAAATTTTGGCCGGGGATGAAAAGTCCCATAAGGTAGTTTGTCGAAGTTCCCGAACCCGTATGAAGGATCTATGTTCCAACTACACAACGACACATCTTATATGAAGAATTCTTTGCAGAAAACTTTGAGCCCTTTTCGCGAAATTAAAATTGTACTCGAATAATAAATCTTTTACTTACAGTCAATCTTTGCTCGAGACTCTGGAAAATAAGCAACATTTTCGTTAAATGCTCCGAGCAGGTATTGTCTGTACGGACCATATTTGTAACACGAGTCTTCAAACGAAGAATTCGGAGCCGTCACGAAATCCACATCTTCGTTGATACCCACTACTACGCATGTGTCAACGAATTTGTTTTTCAGTGGTGACATGACAATTTTTTAATTACCTAAACAAAAGAGATGGATTAGGACCCAATACTAATAGGACTTAATTTAGGTAATGAGGTGGTACATTTAAGTTTCATGAAATTTTTAAAGGAAAATAAATATCAAGAATCCTTTATTTTGACAAGCTTCACGAAAACATCTTCTTCTTTATTTTTTTTCCCTTCTTGGCTTTTGTTGTATCTACTTTTGTTTAAGTTTTTTGTCTCCAATAAAAGCTATTTTTATATCTTTACCAACACAAAATAACTTTCACGAAAAAACTTTATTGTTGTAAAGAAAGTGTGTCGACAACTACCAGACCTTTTTTAGTCTTCTAACTTGTTGGAAAAGCTTACTTTGCAACTGTTCCAAGTTAGCCGGCGGCGAGGATATAAAATCTGTCATAACTCGGATTTACGAAATAAGAAATTAGAAATCATTTTTTTATGTGATTGAATTATCAAATTACATAACATATATGCAATTCAATAATATTAAACATCAGGAAGTTTAAGAAAAAAGGCTTTTGAGTGAAGTTTTAATGCGCCTTCTTTTGTTAAAAAAACACACGCGCTAGTTTTTATACTAAAGTGAGTTTACTAATAATTGTTTAACCCATGATCGCTTTGACCATTTTTAACAAAAACTTAATATCTTGAATTGTGTTGATAATACTTCATACGTCTTTTTTACTTGGTAGTAGCGAAACACTGGGGTCAAATACCCCCCCCCCCCCCATTTACGCCGACCATTGTAAATATAGGATTCCTCACCGCGGCTTAACCCATGACTGTTAGTTGCGCACTAACAAAAAAATACTTGAGTTGATAAAAAATATCGCCTTTCTTTTACTACTGACTGTAACATAGTATACATTAGTAAAACCATGTAAATATATATTATATTTCCAAGTTCATACGATTGGAAAACAACTGATTTGTAAAAATTCGAACACAAACTCTATCGCACAAGCTCTATGTGCGATCGTGTAATTAATCACGAAACATTTCTTACTGATAGGCCTGCAACTTAACCATAAGCTTAACTATCTTCCAAGCAAAAAGCATTTCAAAGATGAGAATGTCATCGGTCTGGTTCATTTAACTTGACAAATGTTTACCTGAAATAAATAAAATAAAGTTTCCAAAAAAAAGTGTCGTTGATAGATCTAATTGTACTGGCAAACACTGAAACTTGTTTAACGCGGTAACCTTAGCATATTCCTACATCTTTTTGGCAGTATTATATTCATATACACGTGACTTGGCAGTGGAGAGCTTAGTTAGTGAACCGAATCATTATTTCATATTTATTCCGAATGAAATGTAAAGTGCAATCTCCGGTTTTCATTTTGTTTAACAGAAAACCAGGGATTAAAAACATTCATTCATTCCTGCAGACGTGATACACAAGGGGCAAAGCGACTGAAACAAAGAAATCTGTGCAACCTTCCTGCGAAGTAAAAAAAAGTATGAACGCGAATCCAAAAAACATAACGCGCTTTAAATGTAAACTACTTCATGCGAACGCTGCGCATGTTTTCGATCGCTGCAGAAAATGTATGTCAAGGGGGGTGGGGGACGGTCAAGCATAATCTGACAAAATTGAAAACTTTCGATAAAAAGTGCAGCTCTTCAATGCACCGGTAAATATTTTGGCCAAAATTTCTTCCCCACACCATTTTCATATTTTTCTTATATCTTCCCTGTTTTAGGATGCGAAACAATAGAAATCGCTTTATTTCTTCCCTATTTTCCAAATTTTACCTATTTCTTCCCCTACCCCATGGGACGCGCTGTTGGCCAAAATATATACTGCAGCAATCGAGGTTTCTCTTCTTTGGGTAAAATAAGGAGTCTGACAAAAACTGGAGATGAAATTAAATTTCGGAATAACTAACAATTCATTAAATTCAGTTTGTCATATACAGTTTTCTAGGTTCTAGTAGCAAAATTATGTCCGAGAGGGAACATAATAGGTATAACACCTGAACCATCATAATGGTGTGCATAGCGGACTACTTGAATCTATAGGCCCTGGGTGCATGCCCAGTAACAGAAAGTGTGCGATACTGCGATGGTGATCCAGTTTTTTAAGGATTGTTTACTTGGGGGGCTATTTTCTTTTCAACCTAATGGTCCGAGCATGTTTGAAGGGCCTTTACATCAGTTATTTAGAGTGAAGATCCAGTTTTTCCTAAAATGCCGCCCACCATGGTTAGGCGGCGAATGATTTTTTGTTTTTTCTAGTTTTTAAGCGGTATTTTTAGCCATTTTGACCAATTCTTAAGCATAAGAGTAATGATAATTTTACTACCAACCAACAAATGCACTTTTACTGGGGGCCAAATGCGAAAATTTGAGTTTCCTGGAGGGGCCAAAGATGTTACTGGGTGGGCCATCCCCATCTGCGGTTCAAAAAAATCCAAATTTATTTGTTTCATTTACCGAAAAATGCTATCAGACTGGAGAATCAACTCCAGAACCAACGCAAGTTGGGTAAAATCGTCGAGAAAGAAAACATTACCAAACGTATCACAATGCTCACTGATCGCACTTATCAAGTTTTAATATAAATGTTTTAAGATATAATTGTGAGAATAAATTGTCACGTTTCACCACCTGATACACCATCTGTAACCCAACCTTCAGACCAGAAATTATTCCTCCACTTAAGTTAAATCCTAAAACCCAGAGCCTTTTTTAAGTCATATACTGGGTGGGCCATGGTCCACCCAGTATATGGCAGTATATGGCAAGTATATGGCAGTATATGGCAATGCAATGGATTCATAATGCTGAGTATATTCAGATCGCGAATAGATAATTCGTTCTCGTTTTTAAAACTTCGTAAATGGTTCTGTTGACTATCACAATCAAGTTCTCCCGTCAGGGGTGATTCTGTTGACTACAAAAAATAGTCATACTTTTAAGATGATTCCTTTGACCATAAAAAAACGGCGTCAATTTTAAAAGATTCTGTTGTCTATAAAAATTATTCTGTTGACTATGATTATGATTCTGGTTAATCGCGCGACGGTGGACCGAGGAATATTTCTGACAGGGGTAAAAAAAAGATTATTGGGAGAATTTTCAATGAAAAATTTTGATTTTTTTAATATTTGTAAATTGTTTAAATGGCCCAGGGAAAAAGATGTAATTTTTCTTCTTCATTTTTCGTCAAATTTCATTCAGTATTTTCCCTCCAAACGAATATATAATGAAGTGCTAAATACTGCGTAAAATTACGAAAGTTAGTTTAAAATGGCAGAAGTTAGCGATGTAAAAAAATCCGTCTTACATATTTTGAAAAATACTTTAGTCATCAGATAAAGATATATTGATTTGATTTTTGTCATTTCTATTAAACAATGCAAAATAAACAGTAATGAACAGTCATTTGGAAAACACAGACATAACAATAGCCATTGTTATCAACATTTTATACAATCTGTATGTCAATTTTCCTTAACTCATAATTGATGACATCATATCGAAAGTTGTGTTAACTACCAGGTCTCAAAACTTATTTTTGTAGATTCTACAATCTTTTTTACGTCGGAATAGGTTTGTTTTTCCTAAAATCAATTAATTTTCTTTCTAAAGCCATTTTTTATCTAATCTCAAATTACCAGATTTGTTAAAATGATGCATAAGATGACGTCATAAATCAGGTTTTCTCGAAAAGAGAATGACCATGGTCATTACTTTTGTGGGGATAGACCCCCACCTTGCGAGTGGCTCTTGGAAAGAAACACAAAACAAACAACTTGTCCTTAAGAAAGTTAAATGATATCCACATGTTCTGTAAATCGATTTATCATTGCGTCCTTTTATCTCTTACTGGATATCTCTCTAATCAATCACTGCATAGAACTACATTTAACCTGTAACAGCAATGCTTCAAAGCATTACAAAATTATGATCTAGAAGGAAATGTAAATCCATAATAATAGGTTTGATTAAAGCGATTATTTAGCCATGATTTTGCAGATATATTTTTTATTAAGTTATAAAAATGCGTATCATCATTTTGTATAGTTGTAATGATCTGCATTACCTTTTGGCCAACTAAAAATGTTTGTTGTATATCAGTTGTTAACGGAAAGGCAAAAGTGTATATGTGGAGAAAAGGAAGAAGTATAAGAATTTCATGGTACGTATCCCCCGCCTACCATGGGACCTAAAAACAAAATCATGCTACGAAACCTGATTTTTTATATTTTCTTAGGGCATCATGATTTTTGAGGTGTCCTTCGTCATGGCAATTTCTCTCTACTAATACAAATTTTAAATGGCTTATTGGGAAATGTTTTTATATTCTTATATTTTTCATGTATTAACAGTCATATTAACGAGAATTCTGGATTCTAGTTTTGGAATCCGGAAACTAAACGAGAGAAAATCCCTTGTATGAAACAGCTGTGTACCTTTAACTTATTGAAAACTTCTGAACAGCTCCAAACCTGAGTTCCCCTAATATATTTCAAGCATATCTAATTTTTCTTTTTTATGGGGAAATCAGCACTTCCCTCAATGTTGGGGGACCTAAATCTTTGGGGACCTAAAATCTTTGAGGGGATCTCTGACGACCATAAGGGCCATTGAAGTCAAATTCACATTTGATAAGTTTCGTAAACGTTGACATTGTTATGATAATTTTAGAACTTTTTCGAATAATGATTCCAGTAAAATGAATATGTTTGGAAAAGAATCACCAATTTTTGACAGTGATCTTTCGCTAAAATAGATAGAATATCTTCAGACATAACTCAAAGCATGAATTCATTCGTTCATTGCAACTTTAATCAACTATGTTCTTCTTTCAATAGTTCTTTAATTTTGATATCAACTATTATTCTCCCCCAAACTCTACAAACAATTAATAATTCACACTTTTCACTTCAGGTCATGGCGAGCAGTGTGATTCAGTAAGGAGTCAGTAAGAATATATGGAGAGAAAAAATACTCGACTGACCTTTATCATCAAACAAGTGAATCATTTTTACATCCAGTCAACATAATAATGAGTCTTACCTCACTTCTCATATTTTTGTACTTATCGACAATTTCAGTTGATGGAAGTAAGCAACTTAGTATGTTTACGAGCAGGATAGCCAATAGGCTTAGTCAAGATCTTACTGAACGTACGAAAAAAATAACAAATTATCATAAAATTAAAGAAGATTTTGATGTTTTAAATCAAAATTCGATAAAAGGTAAGCTGAATGGACGGAAAATTATTTTACAGTTTAAATCGAAGATCGAGAGTATATTCAAACATAAAGCTACAGCTCTAAAGAACATCAAGAAGAGAGCTGAAGAAGAAAAAGAAAAGTATGAACACAATACGAATATCAGGAAATTCAGATATCCAAATCTTCATATTGTAGCCGATGATGAAGGTTTCAATAACTCCTTAAAATTTCATCCGCCATTTTCACTGGATGTTCGCGTTAATATGGATCAAAGTTTTGTCCAGGTACCAACGAATGTTTACGCTAACAGTACAGATGTTTTAAATACAGTGAAATGGACGGAGAAACTTGATGTAGCATTCAAAGAGAACTATTTTAACCAATCAAAGGAAACGTTATTACATCAATATTATGGTGACAAGTCAGGTATGTACAATATTATTTCCTTAAAGATCCCTTTCCGAAGTTTGTATTTTCTAAAATAATACTTTTACCTACTTATGAGTATTTTAAAATACCATTGATGGAATATCAATATTTATTTAGAATCATGAACTCGAGGTAGCATTTTTAAAAAATAGATTTCTAACAGGAATCTTTACGAGGTGAATAATAGTTTTGATCTTAAAAAGGCTGATGTACATAATTCCCTTCTGTGTTGATAGTCATCAAAGAACTTGACTCTCAATGTATTTTAGATTTGTTTAAGTTATTCACATGATGCATCTGGAATGTTCGTATTATAACCTCAATTACTTAAGCACATTTCTGAGTGATAAGTTATGAGTATCTTTTGAATTTATCTTATGTACTGCAATTGAATGGGTCAAATTCCTTTGAATACTACCGCAGCTAAGCTTGTATTATCAATAAACACGATATCCCGAACATTTGCTTAGTGGAATCGCATGTCAAACTTCATCTAAATTCTTTATATGAACCAAAAATCCGTACAGATACTTGAGGGCCAGAATGTCAGTGGGGGTCAGAATGTCAGTCCTTGCAATTAGATAGAATCTGGCTTTCATATGGTATTGGACAATGTGAAATCGACTTTAATGCACCTGATTTTATCTTAGAAATCAGCTTTCTCATTTTATCTTGGATCATTTTCTCGGAATTGATTTTTAAGTGTATATGACTAAAAGTGTATGAGAAAAATATCGTTTTTTTTTGCATTTTCTGATCGGAAAATGATAAGATAAGTCAATTCATAAACAAGCATTCCGATAAACGGAGTCTAAAGTAGATTCACAAGAAAAATCTAAGCGTTTGGTTTAGTAGACAACTCTCATTGTACTGTTTTATACCACTGACATTTGTTATTCCAACCATGGCCAGCTAGATGATATCATTTAGCTTGCCATGTTCCAACACTTTATTAGCAACATTTATAATGATAATTGACGCCGCCCATCTATTTTAAACCTCGGCTAATATCTCCATGAAGGCTTTTTTTATCATTTTTCCTTTTCCTTTTTTATTTTTCGATGAAAGTTTAATTTGATCAAGTCATTATGTGTCACCTGAGCGTTTTATAAACTAAACTCTACTGTATATTGTCTTGTTACTCCTACTTTGTAAGAAGAAAATGTTGATTTAATTTTTTTTAGATCATTAATGATGACTTAATTACCTGTTATATTGACTGACATTCTGAGGCACCATCTGACATTTTGTCATCAAAAGATTTAATAATGGAAATAAGTCAATCATTTGTTTTATGTAAGTCGTGCAGTATAAATCATGCGTAGAGGCCAAATCATGCTACTTTCACGCATGTAGTAATTACTTTTTTAACAAGGTTTCTTCGGACTGACATTATGACAAACATATAAATTTTAGTATACCTCAAACTATCATCTGAATAGCTATATAAATCTTTTCAAAATTAATGAAACCATTTGGGAAGAAATGTTAGAACCCTTGCTCATATTTAGGAAAGGGTATTAAGTTTATTTCGTCATGGAATCA
>JAUKPT010005213.1:0-10582 GCA_032273505.1 Nanomia bijuga | reverse complement strand
CAACAAGACTAATCTAGCAAATAAAATTGTTGGCTTAATTCGGAGAAGTTTCTCCTTTTTAGACCCATCTTCTTTCATTATACGCACATCTGCGTCCTGATTTACAATACAAATTACAAAAGTACTATACAAAAATAAAAAGGTAATGTTCGACGTCAATGCAGCATCAAATCAATGTAACGTCATCCTATTGACGTCACAACTGGATCAGACGTCACATTTTTCACTTCCTATTCAACATCTCTGATGATAACAGCTACTATTGCTCTCAAGAAGCAATCTACAGAAAGCTCAATCAATGGAGAGTAGAATCAAAAAAACCTAGACAAGGAAACTAAATGTAAAAAATAAAGAAAAAAGAAGAGACAGAAGATGACAGAAAGGATGAAAAAAAGAAAGGACAAAGGAGGAACCAGAACAATGACTGGTTAGGGGAGGACTCTCCGGTGGTGGAGGAGGTCACATTTTCAATAGATCAGTAAAAAATATGGTAAGAATAGTTGGAAATTTTATAAAAATAAGTGACAAACAAGCACAATAATATTTGTCTTTTCTTAATGAAATTCACTCCCTTAAAAAAATTTCTCAAAAGTTATCAAATGTTATTGTTGTCAAATTTTATCAGAAGCAATCAGGTTGCTGATATTGTATTATATGCACAGAAGTCGACCCTGGTTTTGGGTCCAATATCTGCTAAATTGGACCAATTTATGGGCATAATACTATTTTTGACAACCAAACCATTATAGATATCATACTTGTGTACAGTGGTCGATAATATTTTCTGTTGCCTGCAGGCGTGATCACTTTTGCATGCAACAAGTACTAGAGGTACTAATTTGGTTTAAATGAAAAATAACGTCAAAGAATTAAATAACCTGATCATTATTCGTAAAAAATGTCAAAAAGTGTCGAATGGTGACAAACTTAGTATCGAATGTTTTACTCGTTTTACAACGACTTTGTTTTACAAAACAACGCTCAAAATATCACGTTTATTGATTGGAAATACAACTTGAAAAGTCTTTGGGTACATTCTAAATTGGTGAAAAAATCTGTTGGTAGAAATTGGTTATCGGGTTCGATTAATTCATTCGAGTTTTTGAAGATCAATTCAAATGACTTTATTGATCAAAGTCAGATAAATCATTCATACTGACTACTTTTGAAGAATATTTATCAACTTCTATAATAGACTCATAAGGACCACTAAGTACAGTAAAGAGGACCTCGAATTTGATACCAAGTCACCCACCATTTTTTGACAATTTTCATAATGTGATTTATGGTCTTATCTCTGCAAATAATTTTTATAAAATCATTCACTGGAATTCGAGTTAGGCTTTCCTCTACATGATGTTAAAAAGTTACTTATACTTTGTAACAAATAATAATAAGAAAAAGTTAGATTATGAATTGTATCAAAAATATCCACTTCCATCGAATATATATGCAGTAGAATGTATTCAAAAGACATAATGATTTGGTAAATAATTGACCAAAATCTTGATGAAATGTGAATTTGACTACAAATTTCACAAAAAGAATTGCATAGACTATGCCTAACATTATGCTCTTTAAACTTTCAGAAATAAATCCCAAAAATGTGTTTACTGGTTTACAATTACGGATAAAACATAAACTAAACATTGCAATTGTTTGAGAAAAAAGCTGGCAAAATCCAGATATCTAAAGCAAAATTTCCTATTATATTATGTTTTAACCATATGATTATCTAAAATTAATTTACAATATACACAAGCCATTGAAAACAAAACATGTCAAAAGTTTTGAAAAACGTTATTGCTGCAAATTCAGTGTGCATTACTGTAATATGAATTTATAGCATTATTCGCCAGTTGTAAATTTGATTCCCCGACCCAGAAAATGTATAGTCCTGTCTTCTACGCTCAATACCTCAGATTCATATGCTTGGCGAATTGAATGTATAGTTGCACTGACGGTGGTGAATTCAAGTATTTTTTATAAAAAAAAAATATTGTTTTATTGTGACGGCGCCTGCGACAGTATCGACCACTCCTTGTGTAAAAGCAATATCAGCTAAAACAAATTATTTCAAACCTGAGAGAGCGACCAAAAATTGTGGTCATTTTGAGCCCATTTGGTGACATTTTTAATTAGGCAAAGTCACTTTTGAATAATTTATAGCAGGTTAACTTCATGAAAAAATCATAAAAAAATAATGATGGGAAGGATGAGAACTTTTGTGAAGAGCAGACATTTAAATTGGAAGATTTCTCACAAAAAATGCCCAAGAGGGCTGAAACAACAGCAGAGCGATAAAGAATATATAACTTAAGTTATAGTGGGAATGTTATGAAGTGGGAATAGGTAGAAGGAAAATAGATAAGAAACAGGGATAATCGAAGAATAAGTCTAGAAAAGAAGAGTAGAGGAATAATATTCAAAATCAAGTGACATACCTAGATCAGACGTAAGTCATTTCCTCTATTAACACACACAAAAAGCTTGTGCATGGCAGCTACATAAGTGAAGAACTACTCCACTTTGACTTTTTACTGCAATCAACTCTTTATTTAAGAAACCAATTCATATGAATCTAGTTTGTTCAAAGTAATAAAATATTGGAGTATCCCAATTTACCAGTTAAACAAAAACTTACAATAAAGAAAGAGTGACCATCTTGAAATATATCCATAATATATTTATCACCCTTCATGACCAAGGTTAAAAGACCTTCAGAACTGGGCCTGAAACCCAAAAATCTTGTATAAAAGATTCAAGTAAAACAAATCTCAAAGAATAAATACCAACGAAAAGAACTGATGAACTGGAGTCAATTATTGAGTTTTTTAGTTTTATCTTTCTCAAACATCTAGTGACTTATCAAGTGAAATCTGATTTGAAAAAAATAGCACACAATGGGCATGGTTCTGTTCAAAATCATTCAGATTATAGTCATCCCTGATATCATTAATGTGATTAAGGATAATCTATTGCTGTTACTTAGTGATCCATACTCGAGTTGGATAGCATTAATTCAACTGACTGTGCCATTCAAACAACTGTATAAGAAGAAGAAGCAGTAAAATGATTACTGCAAAACTAGATTTCAAAGCCAAACTAGCAATGGCCAAAAAACTGATGTATACTTCCTGCTTTAAGCAGGAAAGCAAATTCTATGTTTATTTCAAGAGCACAACTGGGAATTTTAACGGACCAGTTTGAATTGTTTTTGAAAATATCTTAAGTCCTAAAATTTTTTCACTTACGAAGAATGAATCATCATGAAGATTCAGTCAGGAGGCAACTAAAGGCATAAGAGATTATTTAAAACGACGGTCAAAATTTTATTCAAGGAAGTCAAAAAAAAATATCAGTAAAAGTTTGAGTGGAAAGCCCAGTGTTTTAGCATTTCAAATTTAATAAAAGATAGGAAACACGACGTGAAAAAGGAAATAAAGATAAACAAAATTTCTGGTAGATAATACAAAAATAATTCTCAGCATATACTTACTTTCTATTTTAGCACACAGTTTATGGAAGACTTGGAGCGGACAACTTTCACACAAGGTGAGATGTGCAGATGCATCTAAAGCTTCATTGAAAGCCTGCTTCATTGCTCTCATAATCGCCTCAACCTTAATTTCACGAGAAAGCAAAATAAATGTAAACAAAAAAATAATCAAAAATATAAAAATTATATATACAATTATATTTGATGAGATTTGATGAGATCTGATGATTTTACAACCAACACATATTTATGAATCAAACCCAGTAGTTAATCTTTTTTGGTGCATAAATACTAATCAAAGTAAATATCTAGAATAGAATAAAGCGTTACACTTGCTTTTTATAACCATGATATACAGATTTAGTCAGCTAAAGTCCAGAACATACCCTCCCCTCACAGACAGCCATTAATAGTTGAGACTGAAAATGTTTTGCATCTATAGGTGAGTTTTAGAGCTCAGATTCTGCTTTAAATTCCCCTTATTATCAAACAGAACAGAGCCTAAAACATTATGTCGATGTTTAACCATTACACAATAACATGACATTAATAAAGAGTCAAGATTTTCTTGGGTCTTTAACCAACTTCTCACAAATATAACATGAAAAAGAGGATATAATGATATCAATTTTCATAACTTTCATGAAATGAATTATTTCTAATCGATTCTAAATATAGGCATAAAAAGATGGAAAATGGTAATAAAAAAAACACGTTAAAACTGTAGAATGGAAAAATCATCGAAAAACAGTAAATCTATTGTTCCTGCCAATGTAAGTGTCTAACGTTGCATTACTTATTGTCAATGTTTGTTTCAGTTTTAAACTGACCAAAAAGTTCTAGAAAAAAACAAACAAATTTTGGATCTCTGTAACTTTGACTACTAATAAGTTAAACAAGGTTTTAAGTTTTGACCATACATGAAATCCTAAAGTTAAACAATTCAGTTTTTCTTTAATTAGAATTACTAACATATCCAAAAGTTTATAATATGGTTCTGAAAGGATCGACAGGGTCTCAGAGAACCCTAATAATAGGTAAATACCCCTTTTGAAAAGGAAGGATTTCTGAAAAAGGGTTGGTTAGAAGTTATATCTTAGGAAGGCAAGGGGTGGGAGGAATCACAATTGGATTAAACACAGCTTACAATCTTGATTATTATTTGTTGATAGAAACTGCAAAGACACAGTTTTGTGGTGAAATGCACCCTGTAGATGAGATAGACTGATTTAGGGAAGGTAGGATGATGCCCCTTTGCACACAATGAGCTAGCCCAAATTAGTAAATTCAGTTTCCTTTTGCTGCTGTCAAGACCAAGGTTTATTGTACATTTGAAATTAATGTTTAAGAAGAGACCAGTGTTTAAAAAAGAGGATAGACTTAGCTGTGACAGGGTCTGTGCTATTTCATCACTCAATGACAAAAAGCACTATTGTTCATTTACATGACTGTTTTCTAATTCATTAAGGAAGTCATAAGTTTTTAATTTAACCTTAATCATTCTTTAACACTATCTAAGACTCACAGTATTTGATAAGTTAAAAATATCAATTCTTTAAAAACAAACATTAATGAATTATTTAATAAGCCAAAATAAGATTAGCAAGCCCATTGTCACGATAAAGAAAAGAAAACGTCATCAAACATAAGCTGTGGTGATAGTCACTCAATTTAAAGTATAATTCATTTGCTGTAAGCAAATACAAACAGGTAGAACGAAATTGTTTGGTCAATAAGTTAAAAATGCATTTGAATGCAATTGAGATAGATATTTCAATAAGTGGAACCATCACTGCACCAACTTAAATAGTTTAAAAAACCCAATAAAAACTCACCTTTTGTTCACATTCTCCTTGAAAGATGTAACAGACATGACTACCACCTTCTCGGCAAATAAAACCAAAATGATCACTTCGAAAATCCCCCTATGAATAATGACACAGTTAAGATTCTCACAATTTAAGAGTATCCATGTCTATATCATTTAAAAGAGGGTATTGGAGCACTGTGGCGTGGTGCTACCTGACCAATTCCACAAAACATACAATCGAGACTCAAGACAACTAATTAATTATTCTCTGAACGTTTTCATTTCTCCTTCTCAAAGAGATTTCTACATTTCTTTTTCTATCCTTAATAACAGTATTGCAGATGAATGGCTGAGTGGTTAAGAGTCACACCAGTCTGTACTAGATATCTTGCAAACTGAGTTCAATACCCAGTTGCTCCAACAATTTCAAAAAAATATTTAGCAGTACTGAAATATGAAATATGAAATATGCATGGCTATCCATCATAAGTGCATACATTACCTATGATTAGAAGATTAGAAGATTTTTTTTTCTAAAACCGTTTTCTAAAAACTTTGCTTACCATTCTCTCCTACTGTAAAGGGGGTTTGTTCATGTTGAGTGGCGACAGAATTGTTTTTTCCACGGACTAGACCTTAATGGTCAATTCAAATAAAAAATGTTGGACTCCAGGTTTTAGATTTAACCAGATTTAACCCAAAACATTTAAAGTTTAAGTGGTTCATTTCAATGTTTTTAGCTGATTGGTCACACTTCAGGATTTAATTTAAGAATGCGTTCATTAACCTCTGCGCTAAAATGGCCGTTTTGTGCCATTTAGGGTATGCTGCCTTTCAAGACCTATAAGTGAAAGACTTTTTCATTTTGACCTTAACCTAAGTAAGCATGGTTAACTAGAGAGATGTAAGTTTTAGATTATGGAGGTCCCATATCAAGAAAGTAAATAGATGAAGAGTAACAGCCTTTCAGTTAAAACAAGTCGAAAGATGGTCTTGTAACAGGCTTTAAAAAACCTTTTGGGATGGAATGTGTCATAAAAAGCATCTACACAATTTATTTCATTTGATATTCATATATGTGATAATATATGGTATTTTGGACCATGTTTTGGTATAAAAATAATAAAGGGATGGCATTGAAACACACTTTGAATTGGAAAAAAGTCCAATTTGGTCACCCTAGTATATAGACCAAACCTTCTTCTATGTCCTTATCATGTAGTAATGTTTCAGGGGATCTAATTTACCAGATAATTGCAAGATATGAGATGAAAATGTAACATCTGATTTTCTTTTGGTTAAGAAATCTATTAAGGTAATTACAGGAGGGTGTTACAGAGGGAAAGCAAGCCTTGATAAGAATATTTTCTAGCTTTTGGTGATCAATAAACCATGCTAATGTTGATTTTAACATATCTTTAGACATAAGTCCAATAATGAGAAGATATGTAACAGAATGTTTTTTTCATTTTCATGTTTCATCTCAGATTTTGCGAGTATCTTTATTGAAAAGCCATGAATATTGATATATAAGTGAAATATAATCGACTAATCATATATTATGATAATTTCCTTCCATAAAGATATGCCTTATATGACTAAATGATACAAAATAAAGATGATTTTGTAACATGGTCCATATGACAAAATTTGAAAGTTTGGAAATATTCATGAAAACCATGTATACCTGACCTCACCTTACCAGCTATAAAATGAGAATGGGATGAAATAAACAAGCAAATGAGCCCATTTTGAAAACTTAAAACATAGTTCTAAAACATATTTAAAAGAGAAAACAATCTGAAACATCACCACGACAAAAAAAAGATGACTTTGCAACTGTTGCTTGAAATTTTCCATTTCGTTACAAATCACCTCCTAATTTACATTTAAATGTCAACATTGTAATGTATCTCATAGACCTGACTTATTTGAGTATTACCCCATATAAATTCAATGATTAGCACTTATACTTTCAATTTAAGGGATGATTTGGTAACATTACACAATTTTAGACCACTCGTTACAAATGCATCTGAAAAATTGCATTACAATATCATTACAGTCGTTACTATTGACCCAAAGAACAATATTGCGCAGACATTTAATATGCTTCTCTGATTGCAAGTATAGGAATATAGTTACTCAAAAGTGTTAAATTTTATCTTTTCCCTATCTTTTTACATTATGACGGTAGAATTAACTACCCCAACTTATTAAGAAACTCCCACTACCTCATGTGTCTGAAATATTTTGGCTAACATTGGAACTATATCTAGAGATATTGTCAAAAAACCATTTTCACTAATTTTTGGTATGGCAATCTTTGTGCAGAGGTTAATGAACGCTTTCTTAATCCCTATCACTTTAAAGCATTTTCTCAAGCGTAGATGGCCGAAACGCTGAAGCATGCACTAAATAAAATATAACTAGTGGATACAGTTGTCATCTTTATCTATAAGCTAATGTAAGAAGAATGTAGAATTAGAACAAGCAAATGAAGACTTTCTAAAGACCTCAATAAATGTTGTATTCAGATGTGAGAGATTTCCTACCAACAATAATAACAAAAAAATGGACTATTTATAAAGCAGTTCATTAAATTTTTTTAAGGGCAATAAAATGTCACTGTTTTTTGAAAACTGGTTAAAAAGAAGTATTTTATAATAATCATAACTTTAAAATTAGTCATATCAAATTTCTAATGTTCACCTATTATTTCAGCACTTCATCCAGGGGTTTAAATTTGGCCCCGTTAACAGCGAATTTCGCCAGACCAACAAGAAGAATTTTAAGTCATTTACTGGCCCACACATTTTCTTCGCCAGACTAAGATTCTTGATCATGTTTTTTTCTACTATTTTGGCCAGGAGGGGGGGGGGAAGGGTCACTTAAAAATTTTCAGGATTTGCCAATGAATGGCAAATGCTTTTGCCGGCCGAACAAACAAATAGTTGAAAGCCTCTTCTTCATTTATATGTAGAAAACATTCAGTGAAAAAGAAAGTATAAACAACTCTCTCATCATTTCATCATGCATTCATAATGATCTTTTCAATCAGTAATACAATCATTTCTTTTATATGTGTGACATAATTCTTCATCTTTTCTCAAGTTTTTTTTACTTGATTCTTGTCAACAGCACGCCTTAAATCACCTGCAAACAACCATCACTGTTTTTTACTGTACTGATTGTTTCTAGGAACTTGTATACTCTTCTGTTTCTCCTAAACCTTATGTTTTCAAAGATAACAATTTGATGGACTAAAATTGAAAATATTTTCACAGAAAATTTGCTTCAAAAAATTAATGTAGATTATGTGTGATGTGATATGATAAGATCATTTTTATCCGAACTAGTGGTTTCCCTGTAGTGTAAAAAGCGAAATATATACATGAGGAGGAAGGGGGCTTCACAGTTTACAATTTAGCTGGAAATAAGGATAGGATCTTTACAAAAACACCTTAACTATGTTTTTGTGTTAAAATACCCAAAAGGGGCGAACTAGCTCTAGAGGATCAAACTTACTAGGGGTGGGATAGAGGTTTCCTCAACTTGGAAATGTTGGGTTCAAATCTTTGAAGCAGAACTGGTTACCTTCTCTTTTAAACTTTGCCTCACCTGGCACAGTGGGCCCAGAATGGCTTTTTTTGGAATTAGGATCATATATAAATTAAAAATCAAAAATTAAGATATATAAATGGTCGAGGGCTCATTAGCAGCATATTTTTAAACCCAATCTGGTAAAACCAAATTTTCATATTGTTTTTGAAAATATGAGGGACTGGGGCCAAATTTCCATACTTGGGCATTTTGGTCTAAATATAGGTTTTTGGACATAATTCATTGAAAAATTAAGATATAGTTTTGGTTAAGGGCTCATTAGAAGCAAGAATTTTAAACAAGAATAAGATAAAATTAAATATTCACCATTATTTTGAAAATATGGAGGTCTAGGGCGAATTTCCTTAATTTTTTCCTTAAGTGACATATTTTCAAAGTCAATTTGCTTAGAAACCTAGGTTTGGGCAAGGATGCACTCTATCTCATCTTAAAGAGCTAGTCTCAGAGATTCTAAAACATATAGGGTTTACTAGTGCCCAACCCCAGGTTTTTGCACAAATTTCAGATGCAATGGAAAAAATAGCATGAATTTTTGAATATTTTGACATTTTTCTTACAAATTTTTAAAATCGCTACCTAAGAATACCTTGAAATTTTATCTATAATATTATGCATTTTCTTGGTCTAAATTAGAGAAGAAAATGTATAGATGAATGATTTATGACTTTTTTCATTTGCATTAAGTCCCAACTTCAAATTACAATAACTTTGTGAAAAATTTTGAAAGATTTTGACCTAATTATTTTTTTGTTTTGTGTTCATTTTATTCAGCTTCAAGAAAAATATAGTTTTTGTATAGTTTGGATGAACAGTTTTTTGGCCTAATTCCACCACTGCCTGGCAGGTGATAGATGTCAGATTGCTGAGGAGATAGCTAAGCTGGAAGATGTTTTTGAAAATTCAGCATATTAGGGGTAGGGGTAAACCCACCTTTTCTAGGACCTATCCTCAAAACCAAAAACTTTTTAAGGTTTTCTCAATTTTTGGTTGGTCACCAGACAAAAAACTGTTGGGGGGGGCATATACAGCAAAATAAGGGTTTTTGACCCTAAAACGACTATAGAATGTGTACCTGATACCATAACATTATAATTAATTATGACTATATGAGTATATGATATCTTCGAACATAAAATATGTCCCAAATGTGTCTATAGCTGGCTAAAATTGGCTATTTTTGGCTATTTTTGACTATTTAAGGGCAGAATTCTCCAAATTTCACAAAATTTCTATCTTGAAAAGTAATGCTGGTATGCAGATGATAGACCCCTCGTTAGAATGGGAATGTTAATATTAATAGGGGTTTTCTTGTGCATTATGAAACAAGGGTAGATATTCTGTCCATAAAGATGAATTCTATCCACTCCCCAGTTTTGAAAGTGAATTCCATCCCCAATTTTCTTCCGTCCAAACGCAGCGAGGAAGTAAACAGCTATAAAGGGAAGAAATTCTAACTTTAAACATTTGAAACCTATTTGGGAAGTTTTCCTCAGACTGAAAATTAAAATATATTTTTAAATATTCAGCATTCATGTCCCACCACAGACCACTAAGATATCTTAGTAGTCAGTGGTCCCACTGACCAATCACGTCACATTCAACGATCTGTTCTTGATACACTTACTGAATATCTGGTGACCATGGGTATT
>JAUKPT010005212.1:0-10582 GCA_032273505.1 Nanomia bijuga | reverse complement strand
ATTAAAGTTCCTAATTATTTTGTCATTTCTCATAATCTATTATATTTTCTATTTTATTGTAATTTATATTTGTGATAGCTGAAATAAAGAAATTGTCCAAAAAAATAAATTAGTATGATAATGTTTATTTTGCAATTATGTAAAAATGAATGATAAATTCAAATATTTCACTTATTTCATTTTCCGATATGTGTGAAGATTACTGGTATAAATTGTCCCTTAGGTTTTCACCGCAATTCGTCCAATATCGTCTATCAAAATATAGATTAGTAAGTCCTTTAAGTTATTGACAAATAATACACCTTTTTGTAATCCGCGACTCCATCTATTCACACTAAATAAACTATTTTAAAAATATGTGGAAGATTTTCAATGAGCGTTGAAATAAACGAGAAAGTAAATCTTAATTACCTATTATGTTATGTATCAGCTTCCCGTTGGCTATCTGCAAACCCACCGGCGGGTAAAATAAATCAGTATTATTCACTGGGCAGGTAAAAAAAATCAGAAATATTCACCAAGCAGGTCCACTGGGCAAGTTTCGCCGGACAGCTGATATAGGATGTCGTATTGCCATATTAAATATAGAAAGTGATTATAAAAACACGCTTGTAAAAATAAGTTTGAATCGTTAGTATGTTTCAGTTTATTATCAAAATCAAATCAAAATCGTATAATGTGAATGCACTCGTAAAAATCGCCTTATTTGCAAGTGGGCAGATTAAAAAGAGTTTATAAGAGTTTATTAAGGATTTACAATACGGCGAAGCGAATTACATAAAGGGGTATTGTTAACGCAAAAAGAAAATACATACTCAAAATAGAATTTACGAATGATTGAAAAAAGGGTTCCATATGCACCCAAATATATATTTCTACACGTTGATATAACAATATTACTTTCATCTGACAGTTCAAGTTAAAGGATATAATATTTCCGTTTGCCATATCAATTGATTTCGATTTATCTGTAGTTGAAACATAAAGAACCTAATCATTTTCGTAACACTTAATCATCAAAGAATCATTTATTTCTCATCAGGGAAGTGATTGATTTCCATTAGCTATGGCCTATGGGTGGGATTTACTAAAAAGGCTACGAGGAATCACTATGAGGCACTATCTGCAAAACAAATCTCTATAATCCAGTATGAGCCCGTCCACTATAAGCCACTATTAGCCGCAATAAACTACAACGAGCCGCTATAATCCACTATGAGCCACTATGAGCGACTATGAGCTGCTCAAATGAGAGCAGCTCAAATGAGATCAAAGCGTCTTATTCATGGTGACTCGCACTGGTTTATAGTGGTTTGCAGGGCCCATAATCACTCATGGCACCTTATAGTGGTTTAAAGCATTTTCTAGTAAAGCTTTGAAAAAGTGATTTAAACATGTTCATCAAAGCTAAGTTTACTATCAATACAATAGTTTCATCTAAGAACACCTTTGATTTTGAATTAGGTTTAGTATCACTATTTATTAAGTGAAACTTTTCAGGATTAACACATACGCCATTCTATCTAAATCATTCCAGGAGATTCTCACTTTATTTATCTGAATTAGAGGCACTCCCAGGGACGGATATAGAGTAAGGTTCTTTAAGTGTAAACCTTACTTAAATAAAATGGCGTGAGCTAGATACATTTTTCATAACAATCAAAATATGCCGTTACTCTTAGAAACCAATTGTTTCTAATTACTTTCTTTTATATTTTTTTGCGTGCATCACTTAATGATGTCTATTTAAGTAAGGTTTACACTTTAAGAACCTTACTCTTGATCCAGCCCTGGGCACTCCGAAACACATAGGAGTCCATTTACTAAAACTTGAGTGTACCCAGGTCAAGTAACTATAGATCAATCTTAAAGAAAGTCAGTCGAAACCATATGAATGCAGTTAAGCGATAAGAAGATAATGAGTAAGACAATCAAAAGGTCTTTGATAAATCTGTTAGCAAAACTCCACATTCAAATGATTTGTCTAATGTATAACGCCACTTTTCAACCGTAAACGTAAACAATTTTGGACAATTTTATATTCTTTGCAAAATCAAGATAGATAAAAAAAAAATTTGTTACCCATACACTCTGACATTCGATGTTGGAGAAATCTTTCAAAAGATTTAGAGAATGAACTTAAAATGCTAACAGGGGGGAAATTTTCTTTAGCATTCTTTTTAAACACAGGGGAAACGTCAGCTACTTTAAGATTGTCTGGAAAATTTTCAGTATCAACATATAAGTTACAGTATCGAACAATTTGAGGACAAAGAAAATCTTCCAAATCTTTAATGACTTTAGTAGGTAACGTATTAAAAGAAGTTGGCTTTGAGAAATCTAGATTTATAATTGGCATCTAAAACCGGTTTCGTTGCATTGAAACTATCAACATAAGAAATATTACGAGTCAACGATGTCAACTGGGTGGAGGAGGGGAAGGGGGTCACAAAAATGATGACTAGTCTGTATCACGATAAGATGCACTTCCCACATAAATGATTTTTTTGAAGCCATTATTCAATATATTTTGATACAAAAAAGCACTTTATAAGAAAATAATAAGAAAATTATTCAGAGTGAAAGAAATATGGAAAAAATGAAGATTTTAAGCTTCGAAACTAAGGGATTAAAAAAATATTAAAATACATTTTTTCCTTTCTGAAGAATGACTCCTTGGCATTTGCATACATCATGGCATGACAATGTTTATATCTATAAAGTAAACAAATATATACACACATATGTGATAAATAAACTAGAATATCCTATAGTTAGCGTCATTTGTTTTCTCATCATACTGGGTGACTTTTTTATAACTGTCTGGATCAAAAGTAATTAACATTGTTCCCTCAAAAATTTTATTTTAGTGTTGGAAGTACGCGAAAAGGCTTACCACCACCTGCAAGTGTAGTAAGTAATTATAAATTATTATATTCAACCTTTATGAATATTCTGAAAACTAAGGAAAGCCCAGGAAAGCCATAGATTCATTGTCAATAAAAATGTTCAAATGAAAAAAAAACTAATAATTTGTACAATCATCACTGCATTCAATAATTGTTTTATCATCCTTACACCACTTTTTTTAATAATTTATTTTTAATTTTTTGACGTGAAATTTCCTCTTCCTCTCACAAACCTTTCATTCTCTTTTCTCATTTCCCAGACTTATTGTTTCTGATAGGAAACTTTTGAAATTTGTTAAAAAAGCTGTTATGACTTTGAATACGTTTAAGAACAGCAAAAACATCAATCAGTTTAACCGGTTTTGTATTAGGGCGCTATGCTACCAAAAAACTTAAGGACATCAAGTAGTTAATTTTTTAATTTTTTGGTACCGTAGCGCCCTGACTATATTGTAAATCATGTTACAAATGATGACGATGCATAAATAAATAAGAAAAAATCATAGTTGCAATTTAATTCTGCCAGGCATAGCATCTGAAATGCTTTTGTTGGATGAAATTTTGCCATCCAATATTGCTATGTCCAATGTAATATTGCCATGTAGTATTGATATTTTTGGTGGGAAAATGCTATTCAATATTAGGATTTAGCAAATACATGGATTTAAAAACTGATTTAGCAAATTTCCCAGTGTTATCTTTTCAGTGATTTCTTAAATATTTCTTTTTGCAGGTGAGTAGAGGAAAAAATGTGTTGAGCAAAGTCCTGAATTCAGTAAGTTTATTTTCTCCACAATTTTTACCCTTATTATCTTTTTCTTTGCAATATCACTTGACTAATTTCCTCTACTGCAAGGTTTTAATAAACAGCTTATTTAACATAAGAATGTCATGTAAAACCGTGTCAAAAGCTTGCCTCCTTATACTTTCAGTTAAATTGATTAATGCAGTTGTTGGAAAAATTTGTATTTCTAAGGGTTCGGGAGTTATTCACCAAAAAAAACACTTCTTAAACCAAATTGTAAATCGTAAATACTGTACCTGCTCTTATGAGGGACAGAGGCATGCAAAAACTCCTGCCACTATTTTTTCTACTTCCTGCCAAACCATGTTTAAAATTTAACTTTGTTTTATTACTTAAGAAAATTTGGGAAAAATTTGATTTTTCCTGAACTGTACTTTGATCTTTAATTTTAGAAAAAGGGATCCGGGACACCTGATGTTGCTGGTAAAGCAAAGAAGTTAGGAGCTCAACTTTTTTCAGTTGATGGTATGTTCATTGTTTTTTTTCTAGTTTATTTCTTGTAATAGTATTCACAGGATAACATTGTAGCCCCCCTCTTAAAATTTAGGTCCCCTTAAAAATCTTTATATTTTAAGAGGATAAAGTTGGAATTGGTTGGATTTAGGTTGGAAAAGGTCAGGATTTTTTTTTTCAGTCATTTTATCCCCTTCCCTGGCAGTGGGCAGTGACCAGTCAGATAAAGTCTACTTTTCTATCTAACTGCTTGATGGAATTGCTAGTCATTTAAAAGGTTTTGAATTGATTGATATTGAAAAAACTGATTATCTGACACAGAGATTTTACAGGTTTCAGCAGCATTATTTTGTTCTCATGCCTTTTCATACATTTACTTCATTTTTGGCTTACTTTTTTTCAGAATTCATGGACAAGTACTTGCGTAAGTCATCAACAAGTGGTCCTGAAGTCGATCTTGTAGCTTTGAAAGAGAAAGAGAGAAGGAAATCTTCCACACAAATGGTATTGATCTTTAGTATCTTTTGGTATAGCCTCCTTGGGGGTCTCAACCCTTACCTAAGAAAGTTTACCCCCACCAACAGATACTAGCACCCAACTGCTTTTCAATAGGTCTACCCCCCAGCACCTGAACAAAATCCACCAATAGTTGAAAATAAAATACAGTTTTCTTGAATAAAAGTAGTATGGAGAAATTTAAGATGATCTTAAATATCGAAGAGAAAAATTTATAAATAAAAAACATACATTAGAATTAAAATTGATATACAATGTATATTTCGGTTATGAAACCATTTTCAAGTGAAAATAATATCTGTTAATGTCATTTATAAACGAGAAATATAGTCTTACTGATTTAAACAACCACTAATTAACTGCATGTCTTGAAAAAATCTAGTTCAAATGGTGACCCCCAACAACTGGTTGACGAATTTGTTCAAGAGCTGTTGAAGATCCAGGCTATGCGCAAAACGCTACTCACCCTCAAGTATCAACCTTTTCTCGATCCGTTAGAAGAGAAACAAGTAGAAATTGAGACACAACTTACCCATGATAGGAAAGGTAATGAAAAAGTAGTGATGAATGAGTGTAGGAGAAGATGAGACGGTAGAAGATATTCGAATAGGGCAGAAGAGGAAGAGAAAGAAGAAGTGCAATCGAGTAAATAAACGTCAATTTCTTGATGACGAAGTAGAATTGGGCGACGGTGCAGTGATGAGAGTGACGATGACGACGGTAGCAGTGATATTGAAGGTCTGATTGATGACAGAAGTGACATAGAAGAGTCCGACACATGGTTCTATCGAAGCTTTAACCACGCTATCAACCCTCAAAATCCCGGACCATCATCAGCGCAGCAAACGATAGTGCATGTTTTGACAGAAACAGAAAGGTTTGAAGAGAGTTAAGAAGTTTCTGTCCAAACTAAAAACATACATCAGACAAATCACCATCTTGGGTTTCAACTCTCAAAAATACAACATCCCGTTGATCAGACAACACCTCCCATCCTCTATCATCAAATACGACACCACACCAAACCAAATAATAAAAAAGATGAACAGATACATGGCGCATTCAATGAAAAAAATATAATTCCTCGATATCACGAATTACCTAGCTGCAGGGACATCGTTGAAAGATTTTTAAGGATGCTTTCCATATCAATGGTTTGGTTCATTGAACAAACTCGATGAACCCTCCTTACCTCAAGGATCGGAGGAATTAAAGGAAGCATTGGCAAGACTCAATTGTTGTTGCAGCCGCTGCCAACGCAGCTGATGCTTTTGCAGCAGTTGACCCTGCCAGTGTCGATATTACTGACACCACAGCACTGACAGCTGAGGAATCTGTTAATCTACTGATAAAAAATGTCGAAGAAATAAGCAAAACCGATCCATTTTAAACAAAAAAACAATTTTGGCGCAAGACTACGAGTCTTGTGAACAAAAATGGTATGGAGACGTCATCGGTTTTGTCAAAGCTGTCGACAAAATGGTAGCGAATGAAAAGTCATCAAACCGTCTCAACATGTTTAGTGTCAGTCAGTCTACCGGGTCTCACCAAAAGATACATCTTCAGTAAACTCTATGATAAGGTGGATTATTTCGTTGGTTTCGCTAACAAGCATAAACATTTAGCAAAACTGATGCATGATAATATCGTGGGTGGACCAACCATTATATTTCACCGCTATCAAGAACGAAATAAGACACTTATCAAGGGTAAAAATGTATGGAAGAAAGTAATCGGCTTTGATGCAAATTCTCTATATCCGTACTGTATGGCAAAAGAGATGCCGATTGTTTACTTTACGCTGCAGGAAGACGCAAACAGCTTTAGAAAAGACACACGGTACTGTCACGAATCAGTTCAGTGGCTTGAGCGGTAATTTCGAAGTTGACAGTTACGACGAGACGACTCGAACGGTGTATGAGTACCATGGTTGCTATTGGCACAAACATTTTTGCAACACCTGTTACGACGCCACAGTGTGGGGCAAGACGCTAGAACGGGAAGAGACTATTCGCTATCTTGGTTATAACCTTGTTTCCATCACCAGTTGCGAATGGTTGAAGATGCCGAAATCCAAAAGTTGGTATCATCCTGCTTGTTGCGCAACAACTACTCACAACTCGTCATCTTCGACCGAACAATGCAAGCAAGACAACATCGCAACAACAACAACAATGGAAGATATTCTTGATGTTGTTGCAAACGATAGTCTTTGGATTCGTCAAAGGGAATATCCACGTACCGGATGAACTGATTCCACGCTTCAGTGAATTTCCTCCGATTTTCAAAATCACTATTGCGGATATCGGTGAGCATATGCAAGCGTACTGTTGATCTATCACCAGGAGGAAAGGAGTCGTTCAGTCATTGATTAGCAGTATGCATGCAGAAGGTATTCTTCTCCTCACTCCTATCTTAAAGTGGTACCTTCATATGGGACTGGTGGTTACGTGTGTCAAGCGTGTCATTGGTTACCAGGGAAAATGCGTTTTAGAATCGTTCGTCCGCGAAGGATGCAACGCCCGATGACGTGCAGACCTAGGAGGTACTGAATTCAAAATGAAGGGTGATACGGCGAAAACAAAACTGAATTGTGCTTACGGTCAAACGTTAATGAATAAATCAAATCACACAAAATTGTCGTTTGCAAAATGGGAAAATTTCGTGAAACATGTCAACAACCCATTTCTCAAAAATTAGACGAGTTGAATGAACATATTTTCGAGGTGGAGAAATAACACAAAAAGATTGTTCACGATCTCCCGACGCAAATCGGTCTTGCAGTCTAATCGAATTTTGGGAGTTTATCAGTACTTTTTTGGTAAACGATCTTTACCAGCTGATGGAAATGGATATGGATAGTCTGTTTATTGCATTTGCTAGGGAGACAATAGACAAGTGTGTAAAACCGTAATTTCGTGGTGAGAAATTGGGGAAGGCAAAACCAAAATGGTTCTCCGCGGAACACAACGATGAATGTAAAAATAAGTTCGAAGATCTTATCACACTCTTTGCACAGTGGGATAAAAGGACACCGGGTAAGTTCAAACTGGAGTTTGTTGGTGACAGACAAGCTTGTCTTAATTCCAAGGTGTACATTATCTGGGGTGAAAAAGAAACAAAAGCCACTTGTAAGGGAACACAACAGAAACGAAATGAATTATTGAAGAAACATTTCCTTGGAATTCTCAAGACTCAACCACATCGTTTTGAAAATGCCGGATTTGTAAAAGATAAAGAATGTACTATCAAAACTTCTATGCCAAGCGTAAAGTCCTCGCTGAAAGTGTTTCGACAACTCACCTTGATTTATGAGATAAGTAAAAGATAAGTATATATGCTGCGGAAGTTGGACACACGCACCTAAACCCATCCATCCCGTTTAACTTAGACTGGGGATTTATTTAGTTATGGATAACAACTCGAAAAGCGTTGACAATTTGTAAGTTGTGAACAATTCTTGAAATTTTTATAAGAAAAAAGTTAGGAATAAGTTTTTCCTATCTTTTATTTAAAGAGAAAGTGAATTGTTTGTAAGATATAAAATTCATGTGATAGTAAGTAGTTTGTTCAATCATAAAATTATAATCTCTTAATATCCAATTAGTCAGCTCAAACTGACAACCTGTTCAAGGATTATTGTACAAACAACTCTTATCTTCTCTTGAGGGCATAGTGTCCTAGTGGGTCACAACCCCCACCTAGAAAAGTAAATCCCCATCTAACAAGGCTAACCCCACCTGATTTGTACGGAGTCAACCCCAAGCAGATTATCTAACTCCCAATTAGAATTTGGGATTCATCCAATCCCCACCTGAAAAATCAATGTACCAAATAAAGCTTCAATTGGGCACACAAAACCTGTAAAAAGGAATACAAATTTAGATAATTGATATTGTAAGTTGAAGTAGACAAAAATGAGCTATTCCTGGTCTAGAAAGTAATTGAAATGGAGGTGGATGGAAAGAATAATAATAAGCAACCTGGGTTCTATGCTGAATTGGAAAACAAAGAAGGTGAATTACAGAATGTGTGGATCTCGGAAATTATCAAATATGGACTCAAAATATTTCCTCTCGAAGAGAGAGAGACTTATATTACGTTGTTGGGACTAGAAACGAGCAAAACTGGTTTCATGTACCACAAGTTTGCTGTGCAAATTATTAAAAACTAAAAAATAATGTTAATTACGAGTGAAAAAAATTAAATTCAAATCATCTTTCTTCGTCTATCCATGTATATTTTGCATACATACACAGACATACCGCATCTGTGTAGAAATAAGAGAAGAAGAAAAAAGGGTTTGTAATATGATGCAAAATTTATTTCCATTAAAATATCTACACGAATTTCTGTTCTGATAGTCCTGAAAGTTTCTTATCAAAGACTCCTCCAGTTTCATCGAGTATAAGAGCAATGTCTTGTAAGGTTCTTCCGACCTAAATAAGTAACATGCAATCGTCCGTAGAAATCTTGATAAATTACACATTGTAAAATCCATCTTGTCGATTTGAAACAGCTCCATAAATTGGTTATTGTCTTGATAGATGAGCATAATACGGCTGTCTTTACCTTTGAGAATATTTTCAATATATTCTTCCAATTTTTTCTTTTTATCGATTTAATTATTCTTTCATAAATTTAAACAAGTCTTAATAAATATTTCCTCAGATATCTGTTTCATTGAATACAGTTTCAACAGTAAAGATATGATATTCCTTTTTAGAAATATCCATCCCATCAGATAAGATGATGATAATGAGTTTAACAGCTCGACCCATACATCATGAGTCGATAAGAAACCATTGAGTTGTAGTCTGTAAAGTGAATTCTCTATATCAGAACGGAAATCAGTCGATCTAGCATGGAAACATTCTGCATCTACTATTCGATGTGACCAATCGTATGCAACATCAGCAATACTTTGCCATATATCATCTTGTCTTTTATCTACTTCTGTATCAACCACATATATTTTATCTTTGTCCTCCTCTCTAAACGTTTTCGTTTTTAATTTTTTGTCTTCTACGTCAAAGCTTTCAATAAAATCTTGCAACTCAGTGTATGGAGCAACATCCATTCTGGTTCAATACTTTGACATAAAAAGAAGCAGGTTTTTTAGAACACTGGTCAGAACAATTGATATGAAAATAATCAATCACATTGTAGTAATAGAGAGACAAGTATCGATATTATCCATTTTCATTATTTTGCAAGTAGGTTCTTCCACTCCTTCATTATCATCAATGTAATGATTCCCTGCTGGTGGAACATTACTTTTAACGCATTGTGATTCAATGATCTTGTTTCTCAACGACGTAGGTAAATACTGTCTGTCTAAGATATCTCTTCAAAAGTAAAACTCGATTGCTTGCATTTCTCCGTTGAAAGCATAGACCCATTTAGAAGAAGGACTTGACTCTCCCATGGAACAGGTTTAGAAGTGGGGTCCTCATAAAAAAAGAGCGAATTTGATGATAGAAGTTAATTATGTATTATCAAAACTATGTAACATAATTAAAAGTGTAAAGCAAAAAGTAAAATGAGAAAAAAAAACTATAATTGCTCTTCATACATATTTAATGAGACAATTGAATTAGTCACTCATTAAGGATTTTATCGATAAACTTATAAAAAGAGGACATATAGTATACCAATCGAAGCAGAATTTTTCCCTGATATTAAAAACTTTATCATTAAGGTAAAAAATACCCAATAATTGCTATTCATACATATTTAATGAGATAATTGAATTAGTCACTCATTAAGGATTTTATCAACAAAGTTATAAAAAAGGACATATGATATACCAATCGAAGCTGAATTTTTCCCTGATATTGAAAACTTTATCAAAAAAACAAAAATGGGTAATCCACTTATTCAACAAGGAACTAATCAA
>JAUKPT010005211.1:0-10582 GCA_032273505.1 Nanomia bijuga | reverse complement strand
TATACATTGAAAAATGTATGTCTATATTAGAAACGGATAATTTTCAAAAGACAGTCGACAATACTAAAGACGTTGAAGAAGCTGTTCAGAAAACATTATTCAAACTGAAGAAGACACTCGGCGAGGAAACATATAAAAACATTTATCCCTCCGGTTCTAACCCTGGAAAGTTTTATGGTACGGCAAAAGTACATAAATTAAAGACAGGAGAAAGTAATCGCTTAGAAAAACTTCCGATTCGACCTATCATCTCAAATATAGGAACTGCAACCCACAAAACTGCTAAATATCTTTGTAAACTTCTTTCGCCATTGAGCAAATCACAATATACGGTAGACAGTACCAAAGATTTCATGAGTAGGATTAAAAACGTTAAAGTTCCATATGGGTATAAGATGATATCCTTCGATGTTGTTAATCTCTTTACTAATGTGCCGTTGAACTTCACTATCGATATTATTCTCCGGAAGATATATGATGAGAAGATAATATCAACAAAAATCAAACGTGAAGATATGCGAAAACTTCTTCTACTATGTACAAAAAAGGTAACATTTACCTTTAATGGACAGACGTATATCCAAGTTGAAGGTGTAATGATGGGATCACCGTTGGGACCTCTATTCGCAAACATATTTATGTGTGAACTAGAGAATTACTTAATTCCTAAACTTGGTGATAAGATAAGTAATTGGTCGAGGTATGTAGACGATACATTTGCTTTTATAAAACCACAGTATATCCAACATGTTAGAGAAGAGTTAAACTCATTTCATAAGAGTGTCCAGTTCACCTATGAAGTAGAAGTTGACAACAACATCGCCTTTTTAGATGTACTTCTAAATCGAACAAGTGATCAGCTCATCGAAACGTCGGTTTTCCGTAAATCCACCAACACGGACTTATATATGAACTGGCATTCACATGCACCATTAAGCTGGAAAATTGCAACACTCAGAAGCTTAATACAAAGAGCAGTTTTGATATCGTCAACAAAAGATTCACTAAATCAAGAATTAGAACACTTGGCTAAAGTATTTATACAAATTAATAACTACCCAAGTGGAATGGTAAAATCAATTATTAGAAAAGAAAAAGGAAAGACCAACGGAACCATGACATTACCTGTAGAAGAACTCAATACTACGGAAGATAAAGATCTGGTTAACCTAAATTTAAACCTTCCATATGCTGGTGAAAAAGGTGAAAAGATTGTTGCCAATCTAACCAAATGTATAAGCAAGAAAGTAAACAAAGACAGAAGAAGAATATCAATAACAACTGTCTACAATTCGATGAAATTAAGCTCTAAGTTTATTCTTAAAGACAAAACAAAGTTCGAACATATGCACAATGTTGTTTACCATGCTACATGTCCAAACAAAAAGTGTAACTCACACTATGGAGGACAGACAAAATGCCGTATCGAGAAACGTGCATTACAACATCGAAGAACAGATCGAAACTCTCATTTGTTTAAACACGCAGAAATGACAAAGCATAAACGAGTTGATCTTCACGACTTTAAGATACTGGGTAAAGGTTATGCTTCGGACTTTAAAAGAAAGATAAGTGAATCACTATTCATAAAACAACTAGCACCAGACCTTAACATTCAAAAGGACTCTTACAAACTCTCGCTTTTTAATTAATCTTAATTAATTTCGGTATTTTATTTCATTGTAATTTTTATATACTTTGATTTGACGTCTACGGATGATGACATTGCACAGCAATGCTTATACAATGACATCAAAACCAACGTCAAATCATTCATGTTATATTAACGTTTTAAATAAAAGAAAAAATTTATAAACTTCTCGTTATTAACTTTCTACTCAAATATATATATATATATATATATCCGACTTCAAGAATAATAATCAATTAGTACACACTTGAGTTGATGAAAAAGAAATCTATCAAAAATTGGGAATGAGAAAACGACATTCAAAGTTATTTATTTAGAAGGTTAAAAAATGCAGAAAAATATTTTTGGATAATTTTCTCAAGATGTAAGGATCGTCATAAAATGTATCGTTTTTTAGTCCGGTCATACCGTGCAAAAAATATGCTCAACACTCTACTTTCAACTAGAAATTATGAAATATGGTACACGATGGCCATCTTAACACAAGGCCGTTAGAAATTTATATCTAAAAAACTAGTGCCGTGCCAATCCGTTACTTACCTCGACAGCCCGTCCATCTGCTAACACAATATCAGTGACTGTCATTTCATTCTTTGTCAGAGTACCAGTTTTATCTGAACAAATGACAGTTGCACACCCTGAAAGAGAAAAAGAGAGAAAAGCTAATCAACAACATGCTAAAGCCTAAAATCACTATGATGATTTAATCTCAGTTGAGCTTTTTGAGTGTTTTTTGTTGACAATTTTTGAGAATTTGAAGACAATAAGTTAAATCATTAACAAATATTTGCTTTTTTCAGACCCTAAAACAGGGAAGAAATCGGGAAATGGTATAGGGAAAAAATTTGGAATTTTGGCCAAAATATTGGAAAATGAAAGAGCTACAACCTACCAAGAGTTTCAACAACTGGAAGCCTCCTCACAATTGCATTTCGACGCGCCATTCGCATCACACCGAGTGCCAGTGTGACAGTGACAACAATAGGTAGACCTTCAGGTATTGCTGCAACTGCAAGACTAAAAGAAAAAAATCATACATTAGGGAGACTTGTTTTGTATTTTTACTATGTGCGTTCTTTGAATTTAACCTGTTGATGGGTTGTAAAATTAAATCATCAAGAATAGTTTCATCTTTTCTTGCTTTTTAACAAGATATCAAATGATGATATTTTTAAATCAACCAATTTCACTGATTTAACTGATTCTTGATGATGTAATTTTTAACCAATTGAACAACAAATTTAAAGATAATTTGTAGACAAAACCTAGTAGAACAGCCTATGAAAAAGTATGGAAAAGTCATTTTATTATATATTCTACACACTTCACGCTAGTCAGCAGGTTATTTAGAATTGTTTTTGGTGAATTTTTGTAGCTTAATGTAGCTCATGGGATTACCTAACACCAATAGTGAGCATTTCTAACAGTTTTCTTTGTTGGGTCCAACCAAGCAAAACAACAAGACCTAAAAACAAATTAATATGTAAACTGTAATCGGCTATTGGCGTATCATTGATAATGATAATGAATATTAACGAGAAAGATTAAGGTTCACCTACCAATAATCAAAATTGAATAACATGATAGTTGTTTCCCCAGTTGGTCCATACTTTTTTGCAAGGGTGTTTTAGGAGGCTGAAAAAATAGATTACATCATCAAGATTTTGTTTTTTTCAGAATAGGAATTAGCGTTTTCAGTTTTAACAACATTTTAAATGGAACCTGTTGAAAACAAAAGAAAACTTAAACTTAAAGAAAAACTTAACTTAAAGTTTTCGATATGGCAACCCTTGCTACCGGATTGTACGGTCTACAAGAGTGTTGTGGGCGCTGGGTTCACTCGTCCAAAACGATGTAAGTTACAATTGGATTAACATATATTTTCTACCTGAAACACCTAAGTCAAATTATACAATAGAAGTACCTTACTTCGAGGCACCAAAACAATCAATAATAAATGAAAAAATGTGTATAAAACAATTTAAGTCTAGGTTACCTTTTTTAAAATTTCTTAACATACAATTGTAAAAATATTCATATATTTCTTGATTTTGTGTGTTTAGAAGGTACTTTGTAATAATTATGTAAAAAAATGTATGAAAAAGTAGCCACGTAAAACTCACATTTTAGAAGGTATTTTGTAACAATTATGTAAAAAAATATATGAAAAAGTAGCCACATAAAACTCACATTTCTTTGATAGATATCCATCAACTAAGGGTTATAAGCTGAGTCTGGTATTGTGTTTTATACAAGTGTAATTTTATCAAGGATTTTAAAAATATCTTGCTTTCAACTCTGTAAAATTCCAATTTGAGCCACACTTTCAGCACAAATTTCAGAAAAAAAGTAATTTATAGTATTTATCTACCGAGATGACCCATCTGATATTTTTTATATGAGGCTTTCCAACAAAATCTAAGAGCCTTTTTTCTAAAAAAGCACTTTTTTGCTAAAAAAATTTGTTGTCATTTGTTTTAACGGCATCAAGGTCTAGACCGATAAAAATCTAATAATTCTAATTACCTGCGATTCTATCAGGTAAATTTGTAACGTAAACTGTACAGTTATCTTCACTTGTTTCTTTGTAAACTTGATCATAATCCAATTCAACTACAAGGAAAATGAATAAAAGCAATATTAATGTAATATTGTAAAATTGATCGAATTATATCAACTTTTGGGATCAAAAATCTGACAACTTAAACAATTCAGACTTAGAAATTTAGATCAGACTAATTATGAAAAGACTTACTAGGCTGTGTTTTTTGATTTCTTGTAGCCCAATTTGTTTTGATTGGTCTTCTTTTTAACATTGATCCATGCATTTCTCGAATAGCTTTTTCTGCATCCTGAAAGAAACAATTTTTTTTAAATGAATTAACAATATTTTGTTAAATGTAACTACAACTCCATATAGCTCTGTTTAAATAAATTCATTGTCAGGAAATTACTTACAGGCTTGCTGGTAAATGAGATAAATCCATAATTTTTACTTTTATTTGTAACTGCATCGCGACAGACCTTAGCATTTCTAAAAGGAAACAAGAATATGTCAGACATAATGGCACCCATGAAAGCAAAGAAAGTTCTAAAAAAATTGAACTATGAATTAAAGAAAAACTAAAATGGGTAAATGGAAGGTAAAACTAAAAAAGAAGAATGTAAAAAGTAAAGTAATAAAAAAGTAAAGTGTTGCTTTACTCAGTTTGCTTGCTTCTCCTGATGCTAGTTGGGGATTGAGGCGGTGAGCCATCTACAATAATATTATAATATGATTAAGCAATGTGGTATTATTAAAAAGAAAAGAAATTTAAGTGAAAGTAAGGTAAAGTAGACTGGACAAGCTTCTACATTGATCTTCAGAGCTTTGATTGCAATTACAATTGATCATTCTTAGTTATCCTTCTAAAAACAGTTAAGTTTCAACTAACAAAAATAGATCAGTTAAAAAAGTGCATATAGGTAAAAATATAGGATAGAAAACAAGGTCTAGTTTACAAATTGGAGTGGTGTAATAATGGATTTATTACCTTCCAATGTTATATCAAACAGTTAAGCTGAGGAAGTGGGGCAGGAATTTGTGGGCACATGTTAAGCATTTATTATTCCCTCCATGTTTTCTTTTAAAAATGAAATAAAGCTAATTGGTTGGACTACAAGAACAAAAACAAGCTTAAATATTGAGAAAGAGAATTGTCTGGCACTACTACACTCTTAAGGAGGTATACACGTTTTTCTAGTGCACATACTTTGTGCAAAGTGTTAAAGGGGAACTTATGCAGTAACATCATTCTTTTTTCTCATAACACTTACTGAGATTAATGTTTCTCTTTTCTTCATCCTTTCCTTGAGTAAAAAGCGTCATAAAAAAACAAATAATTTTCCTTCTTTATTATGTATATTCAAAAATACGTCTACTCTAGAAATAGAAAAAAAATGTCTGCGTGTTATAATTGGATTAAGAGCAATCAAAGGTCACGCTACTTCAACTTGATTTGATAGAATGATTCACATGGCAAGTGTTAATATTTACTTCATGGAAAAGAATAGAAAGAATTCACTTTATGGAAAATACTTTATTCCTAAAGAGATATTTTACTTTATGGAAATTGTTTTTCCTTAATAGTTTTTACTTCATGGAAATCGTTGAAGCAACACTTGGAATGGACATCTGCGATGTTTACTTTATCATTCCTTCTTTTCGTCGAAACATATGTGCCAATTACATTATTTGTTAATGTCTCTAACATTCAGCACAACTTTTTAAATATGATAGAATTCTATTCAGCTAATGACTTATTGCCTGTTGATTTGTCTTACTTATCCTTTCTAATATATGTATGCTGCTTTTCATTAGTGTGAAAGATATCCCTCCACTTTAAACAAGAATTATATGTATCATGTTGTATATATAATTATTGATGTAAACAATTGGAATAAAAATATTCGAATTCGATTTATAAGTCACGATATAACAGATTGCGTTAAAATGTATAGATAGGTATACAACTGAATGTATAGTGTGATTTGTTTACGAAACATTACGACAAACATTATGTTCAATTAATAAGAAATTCATGACAAGTTTATTACATACGACTCATGTACATTTAATACATTCAAATGTTTATGTTACATAATTAAAGGAAGTATGAACGGTCAGTTTGCATTACTAAGCTTAATTTATTGAATATTCGTTCCTGTTATATTTTTCTCTAAGAAACACGTGTTGTTGACATCAACAAAGCAATGCTGTTTATTTATAAAAAATATTGATCGGTGATCTTCACCCTATAAGCTGGTAAGCGGATTACTAATTGACCCAAGATTATAAATAATGTTATGACTATTCTCTGATAATATGCGATACCAATGAAAAGAGATTGCCATGGAAGGCTTCATATTGATAACATTCTTTTTTTAGTTACAAGCTACTTTAGTTAGTGCTCGTAATAAATCCATTGTTGTACTTCTTCCCCACTTGCCCTCTAGTCATCACTCATCAGGACTCTCCAAACTTATTTCCTCACTATCCATATCATCAATATCACAACTAATGCTTACTTGCGCGCTTTTCTTAACAGAGCAACGAATTATCAAGAATAATCTCTCTTATTTTATATCAATGATTAAGGTTTTTTATTTGCATACTTCAATAATATATTCGCGATCTTAAACAGGAAGTGATTTAGATACATAAGTTGGATAATGAATGATTGAAGTGATTCTTTATGAAAATTAAAAATTGCCGCGAATGCCGCCGTACTTGACCTTTACGGCGGCATACTACTGCCGTCGTGCTAAAAACCAAATTGACAGGTCTGCCTGGCGGGAATGTCTGTAAGTGGATGAAAATCATACAAAAAGTAGATGGCCAAAACAAATAAATGAAAGAGGGCGCATGGGGGAGGGGTGAGCGAGGGGGTATTTAGGTGTTAACTACGTGTGTTGAAGTTGTGTTCTAAAGGTTACAGTATTACCATTTTTTACATCATGAAAAACATTTGAGTGTTTCGACATTTATTAGAAAGACAATTAAGAGATAAGATAGAGCTACTTGATGTCAATTTCCGAGTGATAAAACGTCACATTTAGCCACTATCTTGACACAATGAATTGCTGGTTGGTAATTATAGAATTTTATCACTCATATCCACTATACTAAGAACTACACTTTTCTAAATTCTATTGTTGATATGAAATCTCTTAGAGGAATGAAATTGTGAGCGGTTTGAGATAAGAGAGCGCTCGATTATTTCGTAACCTTGATGGAAGGTAGGTGTCCGGGTTTTGGTCCGGTCGGTTACATATGGTAAGTAGCTCTCACTATTTCATAACCCATATCGTAAAAATCAATCTCAGTTATGAAGAATTTAGATATTAAACTTGCTACTTGGGAGGGGAGGGGTCATTAATTGAATGCCTTCTTTCGTTAGATGGTACCAATTCGTTAAAAGGTTACCTAACATAAAGGTAGATATATAAATCGGCGTTTTTGGTGTTGAACGTTCCCTAAAGAATTATAGTTATAGTTATAGTTATAGTTATAGTTATAGTTAAAGTTATGGTAAGAACCCGTAATGGAGAGATAATTTAAGTAAGGAAAAAAAGCCGAGGGCTAACGATTTGATAAAATAAAATCTCATTTTACCGATCTTACTCGTTTTTTTATCTTGTCGTTGCTAGCGTCCTCGATAGAGTGATGGTGTTAATGATACTTTAGCATAGGTTAAAACAATTACAATTACGATCAATTTTCTCAATACTAGAAATCTGTCTCGCTTTATCTAAAAGGATTTATATAAAATTTATATAAGAGGACATTAACCATGTCTCGCTTTTTTATTTTTTATTTTTTTCTAAAATAAAAAAAGATCTATAAATACCATCCATTATGATTTATTTTGCCGCTGATCAGTTTGCACACGTTGTTAGAACATCCTGTTTACGTTTGAGTCTTCCTCTTAAATGGGGATTACTTTCGAAAGATAACAGAACAATCTTTAAACATGTTACTGAAATAACTC
Organism: Nanomia bijuga; assembly: GCA_032273505.1. NCBI lineage: Eukaryota > Metazoa > Cnidaria > Hydrozoa > Siphonophorae > Agalmatidae > Nanomia > Nanomia bijuga. The sequence continues at coordinate 2,401 of JAUKPT010005211.1, read as the reverse complement.
AATAAGACATGCTGATTAACTTAGTCTAAACCTCATGCTCCACGCCATAATTTTTTGTTATGATTTTTGCTTTGTTCAGCTAGATTTATGTTCAGTATCACATTTTGTACACTGTAATTATTTTGCTGGAGAAAGTTTTACCGTTACTAAGATAGCCTTGATGTCAAGCTAGATTTTTGTTTAGTATTATGTTTATTTCGGTGATTCAGTATCACATTTTGAACACTGATTTTTATTTCTAATTATGAGTAATGAGTAGTTAGTAATTCACTCTAGCAATCAAAAACGTAGTTAAAAAATATATACAAATAAATAGAAATTAATCATTTTTATGCTGACGACTTTAACAAAAAGTAGAGTTAATAAAAACTCTAGTAAAAAAATAATTTATATTCATGATGATGCGAGGAATCATCTCAAACGTGTTCGTCTAATTCAAGATTCTGATTGGTTCATTTAAATTGATATCATCACTTTTAACATAAACTTATTTAACCAATCAGCAGTCTAGATTAGACAAACGTTTGAGATGATTCCTTATTATTTCGTTTTCTGCTTTAAATGGACATTCTTGATGAGTTGATTGGTTCAAAATGACATCATCAAGAATCTCATTGGTTCACTTTGAATCATCTTCGTGATTTTGAGTTTTGACAAAAGTACAAATTGTGACACTTCTTGAATAACCAATCAGATTTTTAATGATGTAATTTTAAACCAATCAAACGGTTGATGTCTGCCCGGAAAAATATAAGAAATCCTCTTCTTCTTTAGATAATTAGAATTAATTGAATTAAATAACGAAGAAAAGAATATTTTAATAAAGAGAAATAATTTTATACCAAGACAAAGGAGATATATATATATATATATATTTTTATAATATTGGGACAATAAAAGAGCATTATATTATATATACAACGAGATAATTTAATTTGTGAGAAATAATGGAGGTATGCAATGGCGAACGGAATGTAATGGATTTTGGCTTGGATCAGCCCGCCCATAGGTAATTATCATTTTCAAATTCTTCTTTTAGCATATGAGTGCTGACAGTATTTGCTGCTCTCGATTTCCGACGGGGGAAAGTTTTTAAATTTCCCCGTAGAAAAAGCATGTAAAAGTTTGATTTTGATTTTGTAAAATATTCTGTAGATAAGGGTCTTATTTTGGCAAAAAAAGCCCCGTAAAAAGAGCCCCGTAAAAAGAGCCCCGTAAAAACAGCCCTGTAAAAATACCTCCTCAGCACACCCCTGTCAGCCTATCGCCCTATTTACCACCCCGAGCAGTTGACCCAACACACAGTGTATGATGAGATGAAGATGAGCACATTAATCGGCTCAATCTGGAATGTCAATATTTGTTGTTTTGTTAAAAAAACATGATGAACACGTGATGACAACATAAACCAATCAAAATCTTGATTTGCTACCAATTAAGAGGTTGAATTAATTCTAGTACTTTGTCGGCCTAGTGTCCGTTTGGTCAAATATTTGTCGGCCTAGTGTCCGTTTGGTCAAATATTCGTCGGCCTATCGTTATGCCAAATGTCCGCACGGCCAAATGTTCGTTCGGCCAAATGACCGTTCGGCCAAATGTCCATTTGATAAGTAGCTTTCCGGGCTTGTGGTGTAACGGAGATTAACATCTCGCTGGTTAGATTCGCTCGTGCTATCAATTTCTTTCGTTTCAATGTTTCGGTCTAACGGTTTGAATACAACAATACGACCATTTGAGTATACTTCGACTGACGATGTGAATTGATCAAAACTATATCGCAAGTCAACAACCGGGTCGACCCATGCCATGTGAAGAAAATATTGAGTAGTCAGATGGTACCTGACGAAACACTCGGTCCGAATTAAGTCCTTGCCTTGATCAGCCCGATAACGTCTTTGTTCGATCATAATAACCTTAAACCATAAACCAACAAGAAAACTTGCGAAAATGTGAAAATGCGGGATCGAGCAAACAATTTGATGATAAAAATAAATGTGATAAACCGATCCATGATTAAATATGGAAACGCTTCTATCACACTCATTTTTATTATGGTTGAAAAACTATCAAATAGTACTCTTCATTTATCGATTTTACTTGATTCTGCTTGACATTGCCTCAATGATGTATAAAGTAAATATAACAAAATCAAAGTAAAAATATTTTTATAATCATTTCAATTTATAATCATTTTAATAAACTTTTTCAACGATAAAGTCAAATTCCCCTTTTTGTTTTTGTTTTGATTGTTTTACCTATTGTCAAAATGGCAGCCGATAATTGACGTCAAATAATGCGTCAGGATTTTCGGCGCGAAAAGCTGCGGACTTTGCTATCTAGTTAAGTTTATACATCATGTCTTACTGAAATTTTTTTATTTTTTTATTTTTGACCCACCGAC
>JAUKPT010005209.1:0-10584 GCA_032273505.1 Nanomia bijuga | reverse complement strand
TGGCCATAACTTCGTCAAAAATCAATATTTTTCGATGCGTTTTTTTTTGTTTGGTTCGCACAATAGAGGACTTTCGATTAAGCAAATAAAAATTGGGGGTTAGTAACCCCTGGGAGTGCCCCTTTAAAAGTAGTAAATTTTTTTTTGCTTAGTTTTTCAGACTGTACTCATGAAATATTCTGAAATGTTTTTTTTTATTAATTTTTACTTAGGCAGCAAATTAAAGTACCGAGACGGTACCAATTAGGACACCACCATAAATCATATTAGTAATAAGTAATAGTAATAAAAGAGTTTAAGAGTTGTTGACCAATAATTCAGCATTATATGAATATTTTCCCATACCTCCTTCAAAACGTGAGGACTCCGATTTCCCTCTCGACCTGCCATTCAACATATGTTGTTTACGTCACTCAGCGTGTGCAGGTGTAACTGTACAGGTGCTTGAAATGAATATATCCGAAGCATGGTCCTGCAGTGTGGGTATTGACAGAAATGTTTGTTGACATGTATTATTTTTTAATGCCAGCTGTCAGTTTATAGTTGTTCACGTTTTTCTATGATCTATATATCATACGACATTTTCATATAAAGTAGATGGGAGCTACAATTAGCTACTGATTGTCAGTATAATCAAGCACCATATTGACATGGGTTAAAGTTTGATATGATCATTAAACATTTTGATTTTTGTCAATATGAAAATAACATGTCTTTCCACGAGTATTATAAAAAGGAAACGTCTGTTGTGTGACATGTAGTTTATGTAAGAGTCCATTTGATGCATCTTTGATGTGGATCATCAACATGTTAGCATGTGGTACACTAATGAGATTGTATCCATACCGACCTCAATGATCGCACCAGCCAACAAACAGATGTAAACCTGCACTCCTTCGATTCACATCTCGACGTTTATCAGGTTAAATCATCTTAAAAATACTTTAGAAATACCAAACATTCTTGACAGCTTTGCATGGTAAATTAAACTAAATGCCAGAATCATTTTTTTAAGTTTATTAGTAATAACATTACGTCTCTATGCCAAGTGTCGTTCTAAACACTTGTAAAACATATCTTGACAAAGTTTTTAAAGTGTGTGGCCTACGTATCAGCGATAATGAGATTATAAGAGGGACATTTTTTGCGTTGAAATGGCGGGGCACTAAATACTTTCCATAGCTTTTCCTCTATTGGTTTTGTATAAATGATGTAACATTATAGTAAAAGTAACATTTCTTTGAATTAAATCGATGTATAGGTATGAAGGTATCATAAACATTTACAAAAGTGTTCTATGATTGTTTTCTTATCAACGCATATTGATAGTTGTGTAAATTTAAACATAGTCTTCTTGAGATACATTCTTCTTGGGTGGGGGACGAGAATGGTAGAGGCGAGTGCCATTATAAAATGATACAATGAAATGCATTCAGCTCGAGCTCTAAGCGAGAGCAAGATAAATAACGTTAGGCAATGCCGACGAAAGGCAATACCATGTGAAATCGGACAGTCAGTTGGAAGCTAACGACATACGTAAAGAGCCAGTACATGGCTGTTCGATCGTAAGAGCAAACCACTAGAACCCACCACAAACCACATGCATGTTGAGTCATACTGAAGTCACCGTCTGACACATATTGCTTAACTCGAGTTATTTTCGATTAAAAGTTTGTCATTATCTTTCTTATCGTCCCAAATACTCTTACAAGAAAACAATGTTGACACATTTCGACATCTTTTTAAAACTACTTTAATCGGAATTATTGGGCGTGGTTTTGCACTTCTTATGAAAAAGTGCAGACAAGTAGGAGTGTCGTTATATATGTTTTTATCAGAGAAACGGTTACAATATCACGGTTTCCAGGACTGAACTTGTTTCGTGCTTATACAGACTTCGCTCGGCTAATCAAATCTACCAGTGTTTCGTTCGATCAAGGCCTCCTTAAAATATCGTAATTATAACTTTTAGTGGAGAGGCGCTCATTTGTGGAGGACGTTCATTCAATCCAGAGCGCTCATTACAAAAAACTCAGTACTAGTAGTAGTTGGCTTCATATTTGGCGATTTCTAGCCCATTATGGATTTGACATTTAAGCATTTATCAACCTCCTTCCTGCCTCTACCTCTAATTAATATATATTAAAATTTCTAATGAGCGCCCCTTTCCAGAATTAAGGAATGCGCTCATTTAAGCCGGCCGGAGAGCACATTTGATTTTCAGTTTTTAGGAGAGACGCTAATTCAGATAATTACAGTACATTCTCAGGAGGTTCAATTTGGTGACCAATTTCCTCTCCCCATGACTCAGGTTGACTCGATTTGTACTTCCAAAAACGATCATGATTTCACTTTCAAAAATCTTATCTCGATCATGATTTCCAATGGTTTATTGTTTAACTACTACTAACTATGAAATATCAACAAGAATGCTACATCAACAAAATATGAAATGACATTGAGGCCAACATTTGACATACAGTTGGTAAGAAACATGAATAACCTGAAAGCTGCGATAAAAGGATTTTAAGACTGCGATGAGGTGCAGAAAAGAGGTGAATGCAAATCACTAGTAAAAGTCACTCGCACTATTTACCTAAATCAATGTTAACAAATCAGGAAAAAGTTAAAATGTTAAAAAGATATCATCAACAATTATGAAAACCTTTTTGAGATGTCCCCTTATAGCAGTGTCCCTATATTCTAGCATATAGACAATTAGACAATTTACACTTTGTTTTGTGTTTCGATGAGATGAGACAGAATGCTGTCTCATAAATTCTTCACAACACGACTTTACGTAAGATGTCTAAATTTACTGTCCACAAACATTACATGTGTTAAATAAAGAATGTAAAATGGAAAAAAATTGAAATAACAGTGGACTCTCTATATTCGAACATCCAGGGGAAATCAGAAAGTTTTCGAATTATAGAGAGATTCTAATAATAGAAATTTTTCTATAAAAGTTTATTAGCTCACCGTGCCAGGAAAATTATTCGAGTTAGAGAAAGATTCACGAGTCTACTATACAATCTTTTGAATTTGATTTTTTTGAATTTTGAAACTTGTCATCTTATCTGGATTAGATTGTCTGACCGCAAGCAGACAGCGAGTACTTGCGGGATACATTTTTTAATTTTTTCGACCACAAAACTTATCGAAACATTCCTCGCGAACATCTATACGTACTTGGTGCCGTCAAATGCTATTTACATCAAAATACTTCTTTACTTGATCAAGCCCACTTCTAGCCATGATTGTCACTTCGCTATAATGTAGATATGTACATTCCGACCTGAGTATAATTCTTAATCAACTTCATGAGATTGGAACTCGTTTTTCAGACCGATTTTATTTGAGGTCCCATATTGAAGTGAGCTAGAGTCATCTCAGTGGTTAAAGTCACTGTTCGCTTGGTCTCTCTTTTATGGAACAAGTGGCGACCCAGAAAGATGGGGAGTCAACACGACTTTCGTCTGTTGACTATTAATGAGGTGATGATTTTTAGAGGTATTGGTCCATTTTGTAACTTTATTTCATGAAAATGAAACTAGCTTTCTGCTTTCAATTTTTAACAGAAAATGCCTCTTAAGGGTGAGGGGAGGGACAAACTTATCTGTTAAGAAAAACTACTTAGGTAGAAAAAATAAAACAGTTTGAAAGAACGGTTTAAGAGTCGCCCCTTGTACTTTGCGCTTTTCCTCTAATAAGTAAAAAACAAATGATAATTCTTCAATTACAATTAGGGTTGTCTGTAAAGACGAGGGAGGGTTAATAGATGCGTACTTTTCTTCATCTGACCTAGCCTAACATAAAATTTGTTTTATACCGTAGATTGTATCCTTTTTATATACCACCACATAAAAATAAAAAGAAGTCGCATAACTCATACGCAAAATGTCAACGCTGGGATTTTATTGTATTAGCCAAGATTCTAAATGACCTTTCGTGATTTTGAACACAGATACACCAATCAATAATTCACTATTTTTAGCAAATTCTTACACTTACATTTAAAATTCTCTGTAGTGACCTCTTACTTACTTGCGAACTGTAGAAACAAAAACTCTTAAAAAACACTTTTATTTTAAGACTTTCAGGCAACAAAACCAAAAAAAGTCAATCCCCTGCTATCTTGCCTTGTTATTTTCCTTTTATCAAAAAGCTACGCATCTTTTGTTGCATGTATGATTTTTAAAATAAAGCAATTCCATTCAAACGATTATAGAATAAAAGAGTAAAACCAAGTTCCCTTTTCAAATATTAACATTATTATCAATAATTGTATAGATCCTCATCTTGATCATCATTCTTATCAATTTGTCAATTCTTTTTCAGGTGTTGCCATCGCTGAAGCAATCGCCATGGCGATTAACAACATCAACATGAAAGAAGATGCATTCAAAGACATGGTAAAGAGCACACCATTCGGGTTCGACATCCGTGACGATTGTGGTGAAGTGTCGAATACTATCAAAATCGCATTCGATATGACCGGTGAAAAAATCAAATATAATCGTGGAGAAACAAAGAAAATTCCAGTCAGCGCTGTCATCTCATCATTTGATATGAAAGTAGCAAACAAAATTCTTCCTGTCTTGACCAGTCAAGGAATAAGTCAATTCAGTTACTCCAAAGACAACGCAAGATTGAAGAACGATGGATCAGTGAATGAAGATAGACTCAGACAACTCGTCTCCATGTACCCCGGTTCGAACAAAAAGATCGCAGCTGTTGTCGATATCATTAAGAAGTATCAATTCAGTTATGTCTACGCTGTAGCCAGTGATAACGTAGAAGGAAAGAAATCATTGCGTTTGTTAGAAGATGGACTCGGTGATGCCGGTGTATGTATGTCTGATGATTTGTTGATGGACAGTGAAGATGATATCGATGGTATTTTGGACAAAATTGCAGAAAATCCTAAAATCAGTGTTGTTGTCATTCATGCTCTTAAAAATCTCGAAGTTGCATTCTACAAGGAAGCAACCAAAAGAAACATGACCGATTTAATTGTGATTTCAACTCAAAATTGGGGTGGTCAACTTGACAGCCTCGATGCTTACGATGAGATTTTAGAAGGTATGATTTACTTACAGTATAAACGCACAGATACTTACGTTGAAGACCAATTTAAAGCTAAATCATTACCTTACGGACAATCAGAATGGTTGAAAGCCTTATTCAGAGAAAACAAAGGTAATGAATCATGCTTTAAAAACAATGCCAACCGTGCTTGTGGAATCGCAGAGAAAGCAGTAGTAAGAGAAATCCTTCCTTTTGAATCTGTTGCCGTTTATGGTTTTGAAGCAGTGTACGCAGTAGCTTACGCACTTCAGAAATCAAAAGCCGAGAAGACAACTTTGATCAAGGCTGCAGCTGGAATGAAAGTCTACATTTCATTGATGGCATCGAAAAACATAATTATTGGAAAACACCTTGCAACCGAGATCTCTCTCTTTAAAGTACAAAATGTACAAAAACTATCAGATGATGATCTCAAGAGCGAATATGTTGGTAACTGGAATGAAGATCCAAACATAGCTGGAGGACCTTTGTACACATTAAAAAATAAGAACGTTTTGTGGAAAGATGGAGAGAAAGAGATCCCAGTATCTGTCTGCAGTGCAAGTTGTGCTCCAGGATTCAAACGAGACTTCTTAGCTAAAGATCGCAAATGCTGTTGGACTTGTTCGAAATGTCCCAACGAAACAGCAAGTAACATCAGTGACTCCGATACCTGTGTGACATGTCCAGACGGTTATGTTGTGATGCCAAATCAAGATGGATGCGCGAAATATAAACTCTTGTACTTCGACTGGTATGGTCTTGTTGGTATCATCCTCATCATCTTGATCGTTATCAGTATTGTCCTCATAGTCTTTGCTTTAGTCATCTTCAGCAACAACAGCATGCACGAGTTAGTCCTCTACTCCAACTACAATTCACTTACTGTCTTCCTCCTTGGGTTACTGATATTGGTCATAAGTCCAATCCCATTGTTGATCCAACCAACTATTTCCTCATGCTTTGCATACATCATACTTGTTAATGTAGGAATTGCAATCGTTATTGGTATCTTGATCTCTCGCTCCAGCTACATCAATAATTTTTTCGATGACAATGGTGAACTCACCAAAGGAAGCCTTGGACCATTCCCCCGTCCACTCGTTGTGGCATTAGTCTTTATCTTACAGATTATTGTATCTGTTGTCGCCTATAACATGGAAACATTATTAATCATGCATAACAAGACAGAGAAATGGGATGAACGTTATCATGAATGTTCAAGCTGGGCTAGTATGACCTTCTGGGCTGGATTTTCGTTTAACATTCTCGCCAGTATTGTCGGTAATAGTATGTCCTGCTCATCCGTTAAAGTTGAAGATAATCATGCTGAATTAAAACATGTCTTGCGTTGTCATTTGCTGTTTTACTTAGTCGCCTTTATCGAATTAATTGTATTCTTTAGATCCAATGATCATCATTTGGCTGGTGGACAAGGAGTATGCTGTATTCTTTATGCCTTAGGATTTTTCATTTGTTATATATTTCCCAAATTGTATATTATCTTGTTCCGATCAAAAGGAAATAAAGCAATCGAAGATGACCCAGATGATGATAAAGACGCTTTGATGACAACAGCAGTCCATGCATCAGCTGGATTCAAACATCATGGAATTGTACAGATGACAATACGCGATGATAACTAGAATTCCAGTACAATATTTGATGACGTCACTACGGTAGTTTCATAAGCTGCAGAGCAAGTCATCTGCCATTTGCGTTAAAAAAAACATTTTGGAATTATATTAGATCGAGTATGAAATACCTAATGTATTATTAAGGCAGTTCACAAGTTACTGCTTCTTGCAGGTAGCTCCCTTACTACCGACCAGAAAGTATTGTACTGTCATTTTTTACTTGTATATTCATCACATATTGTTCTTCTTGTTCAACTCAATGAAACATTTGTAAATTTTCTTATTTTTTTCTGTTCTGTTTAATCTTCTTTTAATATTAAAACATTTCTTCATTATTATAATGCCTGAAAATGCTCCAATTGTTTGTACATTTGTAATATCAGTGAGATTTTTTCTCCTCCCAATTTAACTCCACTCCATTCCAAAACAAAACAACGATAGATATTTTGGCTAACAGCTCCCCTACCCACCCGCCCCTGGGAGAAAAAAAAATAGTAAAGTGGCGTTGGGAAGAAATAAGAAGATTTGACCAAAATATTTACCGGTAAAATAAAACACTATCTACAGACTTTTTCTTATGATGGACATACAAATGTATAAGAGGTAGTACTACACTATTCCTTGTAATTATGTATTTATTGCCTTTTTTTATTAATGCATGAAATTAACATGAGCCTAAAAAAAGATAAGATCTATCTCTTCTATACTCGATTTTGCTTGCTCAACACATTTCAATCTTTTCTCGTACCGTTAATTATAAACTTACGTTTAGTCTTTTCACCCAAATACAGTAGTTTTAACGTAATTTGCTACACTCATTTGTGTATGGTCTTTTTTGCATTTGGTGAGCAAGATGAAGATGTATTTGAGTATACGGTTGAATAATGTGAAATAATTTTCAATTCACTAAATTGGTTGCAAATGAAATAATAGCAAGGAATATTTAGGTTCAGTGGAATTTTTTACATATATCTGAGAAATAATTATTAGAATTATAAATATATTGCGTGTTTTTGTATATTTTGCTTCATTTTGCAGTATAAACCAATTTTGATGATACCTTGGCTTGAATTTCCTCTCTTACATCCTTGTTTTATATTCAGGTTGAACAAAAAGGGGTGTCCCAGTAAAGTTGGTCGATCGAAGTTGAGCGCGATCAAAAGTCTCCCTTTTCATTAGCTGCTACCCGTGGGGTAGGCACGATCCCCGGCTTTTACCTCCTACCCTCACGCCAAATATATTATGCTGAATGCTTAACAGAATGGCAACGAGTACCAGTTTCAAGTCTTTCGTCTGAACCAACGACCTTTCTAAGAGAATGCGAGCACTCTACCATAGTGCCATTGGTCGGATTCACCCAACACGACACGACAACTTCTAGTAGCGTGCAAGAAGCTAAACGACTTTTGCAAGAAGATTTTAATTCTCAATATTTGTATGATAAAAATACGCATGCTTTAAAAAAATCAAATATTAACCGAGAGATGCTTGTCAAATTGCCGACTCAAGTTACATGAAATAAAAGTTTGTAAATGGGTAAACAAAAATAGAAATGGAAAACAGAAAATTCTTAATGACTGTACCAAGTCTTTTTATCTTGGTAACCGGAAACAATTCCCTAAGCAAGTGTAACGCTTTCAATAACATTTTGAATAGGGGCGTTACAAAAAGAGACAACCCCTCCTCCTTTGAGCGTTACGTAACGTTTGTATGCTCCCTTACCACTTGATTCTTACTGAGCTGCAGAGCTCGAGAATCTTACCCGCATAGCCACGACGCGGCTCATTACCCCTGTCATTATTGCGGCAGTCTTTCCTAGATGGCGACAAAAAAACCATCCCCATGAAAGCTGTACATTTCTGTTACTAGTTCTGCAGATTTGTACCTAAAATTTTGTGCGGCTCGGAAAGTAGATGCTCGAGCTCTGCTGAGCTGTAAAATTATTGTTGAGTATTGATCCCCTGAATTGTTAAACGTGGTCAAACTAGCATCTTTCATTGACCCAAAACTCTATTAGACCAATTAATAACATTCTATCTTTCCTAAAATATGGTGCGGGCAGATTTTATTTTTTGCAATGTTCAAAACTCACAACAATCAAATTTCTTGGGATCATTCAGATATCTAGTTAAAATTTCGAACCCTTTTACACGAATTTCTTTCAAATTATACACGTGGTTATGTGGAAGGATGCAATAAAATCGTTGTTCGGGCAATTCGTAGTTATAATTCAAGGCCCTCAAAATATAATAAAAAAGTGTTAAACAATTTGAAGAAAAATATATTGAGTTAAAATATAGTCAGTCAGTCAGTCCATGAAAAATGGGAAAAACAGACGCCCGCAGGGATGAGGATCAATCTATTTTATTTGGTCTAATTAATTGGTATTTAGTTGGTGGTGCAAAGATACTCGTCAGGTACTTTCCGTAAATATACCTGCACGATGTCTAGGCCTATTCGTAAATAACACCATACACCATGGTATTAATATTTTGCTCAATATCAAAGAATATCTGACTTTTCGTTTTATTCAGTCAATTAGACCCCCTGTCGGAAGTTAAATGACTTTTGGCAGGGGTAGAAATAAATATACCTTTATATTTTTAATAAATTTTACCCAAACACAAAACACCAGTTATCTTTCGATAGGTTTATGACGCTATGAGAAAAACTGCCACCAGTTTTTATGCAATTTGCAGTTAGGGTCGTTATTTTTTGGCACTTGACTGGTTCTTCTATACATTTTCCCTAAAATGATGTCATCACGAAAAAGTGTTGACGTAGCAAAGTTAATGTGCAACATGACTAGTTTTTGGCTTTTGCTTTAATAGAATATGAGTTAGACTAAACGTTTCAACTCAATTGCAATTGTTTTTGTGGATTTAAAGAGGGGCGGAATCTGTCCCCTTCTTCCAGCCGAAGAGAGGTAACTCCAGGTAAAGCTCATTCCACAAATTCGAAATATTTTTTAACTTATCCCGTAAAAAATGCTTTCATGTTGTCCATTTTTAAAGGGATGGTTTAATCTATCAATATTGATATTATACGAATGTTTTACTTCGTAAATTTACTAAAATTACATTGCAAGTCAGCAAACATTCTAGATCACATTGATAAATATTAGCCCTAGATAATATCAACGATGATGCCAAAAAAGTTGTTTCTCTTTCGATAAAGAATAATATCTGGGGTATTGAACTAAAAAAAACTCCCATGCAATGTCGTGCAAAGTGGATTAAAAATGGGGTATTTTCCCAGCAACCAGGACTTTTAAAAGCGCGATAAAATTAGGAGCGAAAGACAAATGCTAGGGAAATAAATGGGAAATAAATTCAAGAAAAGCCTGACAAAAGATTCTACCAATGGGCCTGTATTTTTTTAGCACGGCATTGCTCGTATGTCTGACAAATCAAAAGTAGAAAAAAAGAAATTGAAGATTTTTCTTCTTCTACTATTTTCTCTTCTTCTTCGTTTTTGGTGAGATCAATGATATTTGTTGAAAACATTCTTACACTCTTAATTCCCTTAATGCTTAATATCTTTTGTTAACCCTTAATTTATTAAACTTATTTCCAATGGGCTTTTTTCCAATGTCATCGTTTAGTGATGGGGGTTAAAATTACCCCCTACAAAATACGAGAAGACTCTCGTAACGGTGAACTTCAAAAGTCAATCATCAAAATGCTTACTATCAAAATTTTTTGAATGCAGTCATATCAAAATTAGCTGATTACTGTAGGCTTCTTTTGCACTTTTAAATTGTGTGTTTTATGAAACACATAAAATTTCGATGGTATGGACCATGGCCACCTCAAGGTAAGGCCCCATAAGTCACCGACAAGATGTTTATAACTTGCGTTTAAAGAATGGTAATAAC
>JAUKPT010005208.1:0-10585 GCA_032273505.1 Nanomia bijuga | reverse complement strand
CAAATTTGATTAAAAACAGTTGTCAAAACCTCTCGACCTAAAATGGTCACAAAACCTGCCCAGAACCTAGAGTAAATACAATATATACTTTACAATATCAATCCTAATAAAGGTAAATTCTTAAAAGGAATATTAGTCCCTAACAGTAATCCTTCACCATAAGGTATAGTCCATCACCTTCAACAGCTTTCTCCACGAGTCCAGAAACTCAAACCTGCTAATACAGTAGGTAGTACTCTCCCTGCTAGACCAGCTAAAACAAAAAGCAAACCACCTTCATACTTGACATTTGCTTGTAATTATCGTTTGTTCATAGTGATTATTTTCACTCTTTCCTATCTTTTTTATCTGTTGTTTTGTAAACAATAACTTCCCCTTTTCTTCTCCAGGAACACCATTTGGATGAACATTGATCCTCAGTTTATATTTCTTACTCTTCAAAGCTGTTTGTAGTCTTCTATTCTCCTTCACTGGGAAGTATACATCGTGTTCTTTATACATCATGTTAACACTAACGTAAATAAAAACGAATAGTTAATGTTTCACCTTGTAAATCTAACAGTTGATTATTTTGATCTGTCAGCCAAGTAGTCATACGATAAATGGTGTCAATAGTCAGCAGAGAATATATTAAATTCTTCTGTACTTCTACAATCTTCTGTCCAGGAGAGACGTTTGGGAAGAATGAAAAGATAATGGGTTCCATTTTTCCATCTTGATAAGCGTTAGTAATAATATCAGTATGAGCAAGAATAGAATTGATGCGTAATATATCTACACTATGTTCACCTGAATGTGTGCCTTTTTTTATAGGTTTTCGAGTCAAATCCAAGAACAGTATTTATGCAATTGGGAACATTAAAATACCCCTCAACATCATCTTTGATACATAGTATACATCGTTATGTGTTCAGATTAGGTTTCAATATAACATCAGCACTCCCAATTTCACTTTGAATAGCATCATTTATACCAACAATCTCATAACAACCTTTTGGAATCTTGATTTTCCTCCAAACAGATTTTGCATCTTTTCTATAATTAAATTGATTATTCTTATCATCAATGTTTGGGGAAGAGTAGTATGCCTCTAAATTCAGTAGCGCTAACTCATATTGTTTTTTTGGATCTAACTTTATAGGTCGCTCAGATGTAGTGATAATCTTTGAGTTTATACCAGAAACCAGTATCTGAAAACCAATTTTACTCTTTGTATTTTCTATCAACTCTTGCAATTGCTTATTCACCTCCATCATGACAACAACTGATTAAATGTGTCGAATTCCCATCTAATAAGTGACATTCATCTTTGTACTATAACTATGAAATGACAATATTCTATCACTGATTACCAATGCATGTTTAATACGTTCTGGTTGTTTAGATATATTAATAACATGGAATGGATAAAGATTAATAAAATCTGATGTGGAAATATTAGACTGAGCATTTTCCATACCATAATAATTAGATAAACTCAGATATAGTGTTGTACAAGGTTGCAATTTGATGTTTTTCAAAATCTGTATTATGCTCAAGACTTGGATAAGGATTTCCATTCAACTCAACCCAAACTCTTTTAGCCTTACAGTTATCGAACACAGCTGTACTTTTTAGTTGATCACCAGATCTATCTGTTTGAAAACCCACTACAACCCATCGTTGATTTTCAGGTGATGTTCTTATAGTAAGTCACCATGAAAAGGTAGTGCTTTGATGGACAGTAATTGTATCACATTGATGCATACGAAATCCAACATTTATTACTGATTTTAGATTCAATAACTTTAATCAGACTCAACTTTTCTTGATCATTTGCTAAAACACGTGGCATATGAAGAGCAATTTTCGATAGCTTAACTTTTCCAGCGGGAACATTAGCAGCTCTATAGATGGAATCATCATTACCTTGTCTTACAAGAGTCAAGGCATGTCTCAATCCATAGGTAACTTTGTCATAATCTTCAGCAAACCCAAATATATGCTTGAGTGGAACAACGAAACTGAAAGATCCATTAGGTTTAGGATCTCTTACAATATAATTCTGTCTAGCTTTAAAACCAGGATTAGTTACCAGATCTGCTGTATCAGAACTAGCTTTCAATAATCCTTTAATACTCGTTGCTTGACCAGGGTAATTCAGACTTTCAATATCATGATCACTTAATTCATAACGAATAGTACTAAACAAAAACATGAGTCCATTGTTCACCAATGCTATTTTATCATCATCTCTGTACACAGCGTCATCATTATCTTTTACTAGCTGACCTTCCATTAATAAGTATGCTTGTGAAGGGTGAAAGAATTCATCTTGTGATTCGATGACCACACCAAACTCCCCCGTTGTATTCAAACTCGTTCCTGTTACAGGGTGATATTCAATATATTCATACCTCCTAATACTCATCAGTATCAAATGATTCTTTAATTTGTAAAATATGTTCATCATTCATGGTTATCAGTCATAGACAATTCCGTTTCCTACAGTGATTTTATTAATAACTTCTTTTATAGCCTGCCGGTTCTTCTTTTTATCAAAGTCACTTCGAGTTACTGTTTTGAATATTTTCTCAATTCCTTTCTGAATTGCTGCTATAATTGCATTCGTTGAACCATCCACTACAGCTTCTGAATGATTTTTGGTTTGGTTACATTATTTATAAGTTTTTGAACATTATCTCGCATTACAGTTCTTCCGAGTAGATTGCTAAAGATACTTAATCCACCATAACGATATATTCTTCTACTATATTAAGAAGAACCGCCAGTACAATATTTATGTTTGATTATCATAGTGCTGAGTTCAGAGCTCTATATTCACTTTCTGATATAACCTTTCTATTTCGTAACTGATCCAATACTGCAATTTGTTCGTTTAGTGTAGTTGTGTAGTGTAGTTCAAGGCTACATTCACTACTTGGTAGGAAATGTATTCCACTACCATATTCGTTACTATCTTCTTTTTCAATTTATCCCATATTGGTTTTAAGATATGTTTTCATTTGTTTGATTTGTTAGATCTTGGATGTGAATCGTTAGGATCAGAATTTCGATGGAGAACATTTGTCTGACGAAGTAGTTGCTCGTATACCAGTAAGTCACTTTTTGTAAAATCTTTTCTTTTTCCCCTATTTGATCTTCTTTCGAACCCATAATCAATCTCCATAAACCTTCTTGATTTTCTACAACTATATCATCATCTTGTATAGTTACAGGTTTGCTACCGCATAAAGGTGCGTCTATTTGATGAGAAATGTATACCGTATGTTGTATCAACCCTTGCTAGAATTCTACCTTTTAATTTAGAAAATAGTGGTCCTGTACAGATATCTCTCCAAATTTCCTATCTGATTCCTCTTCAGGTTCTTTCATGACTTCTTCTTCTTTAGGTTCCTTTTTAAACCTTTCTGGGTCTACAACTTTTTTAACTGTTTGATTACCTGATCATTACTCAATTAGAGGTTTTAGCTGTCTTTCCTGATCGTGATAATAAGAAAAATCACCCAATCGTTTTTGTAGTTCACGTTGACGTAGTAGTCGCTTCATAGTAGATACATAATCATTAATCATTGCATCTCGTTTTGTAAGATCTGTTATACGGTAGAACGACATCTTACTTGTATAGGAAATAAAACTCATCTAAATTGTTTCTACATTTACGATTATATTTTGTTACCAAATTCCTTCACAAAATTCTTTAATATCCATATCTGTACAATGATCTGCGTGTATGTGATTGAGATTTTTCACATCTTGAGGAAATAATAAGATGAAATTTGTGTTCTCTCGAATTGTCTTTCTAGGAAGTCTTAAGTATGACTGACTGATGTAGAAGACATCACAATTACTATGTCGCCCGCAAGTATAATAAGACTGCTTTCGATTGCTTCCCCAATAAAACATCATCTAAGATCAGCAATTTTTTCTTGCGATCATTTAATTATGCTGGATCAGGTACAGTCAATCTATCATTATAAAAATCAGCTTTTATATGTCCAGTACTTGTTCCTCCTTCATTAATAAAAACATCTATAAGTTCCAAAGGATTCATTTTGATTTCATTTTGATTTTTGAATATATTTGAAATTTGACTTTTTGACAAACCACTGGCAAATGCTTTCTGAATGATTTTATATTCTTGTTGATGTAAACTTTTCCCAAATACTTTTAGGCAACGATAATCAAGCCAATTAGGATGTAGGATGAGGTTTAACAGTAACGTTGTTTTCCCAAATTACTCTTACCAACAATTAATCCACGAATGTTAGAAGGTAACAGTCGTGAGTTGGTACGTTTTTCCCCTCGAGATTTCCACGCATAGTTGTTACTGATTTCCATGTTCTACTTCACTTAACGGTAACCATGTGTTAAAACTACTATGATAACCCTTCCACTTGATATAAACTTCTTTCTGTCCATTGTTTTTATTCTGACGTCTCTTAAGCACTTTTTCAATACGATAGATTATTTGGACTTTTGTAATTCTTGTTCATAGAGAGTACTCTGAATAGCTTTTCTATTAAGATCTTCAATTTCATTGATTTCGTAGATTGTGTTATTTACTTTTGTAACAATAAATAGTTCTTCAGTCCAATTAGCAGTAAAACCTTTCTCAAAAGTCCTTTTCTTTTAAATGATGCATACACGATCACCTACATTGAATCTAGGATTTTTGATTCACTGCTTCATACCTCCATATAAAGACTTGTATACATGATTGAAGTTATAAGAGTTATCAGCTTTTGTGGGTGTTGTCTTTATGGAACGATGACAAGTGTTGTTATATTTCTTAACTAACTCTGGAAGAATATCAATTTACATGTGAGTATTATTAGCCGTGAAATATATTTCCACATCGCTTGATCTGAACACTTTTTTAAAAACTCCAGTGACAGCAGTACCCATTTTTGTTTTGAGAAAAGACATCTATAATCATCAACAATTACTTATAGCCTTTATTATATTTTGCAAGAGGAATCAATTCTATCAAGTCAGCACTCCATATGTCATCTACAGTTTTAACGAATATCATTCTTTCTCGAAACTTGTGTCTAATAGGCTTATGAAGCTCATTCAATAATTCATTAGTCAATTGTATACCCCACCCAAATCTCCGTTTTGTTTTTATAATTCCTTGTACTAATTTTCGATCAATTCTTTCACGAATATTTTCTGGTTTTAAAACTTTCAATGCTGATAACATTTCATCATCACAGTCTAACTTTCCCTTTCTTGTATCATGGTCCCGATAACAGATATCATGTCTAAGTGAGATAGCATCTACCTTATTAAAAGGTTCTTGTCCTGGTAATGGTCGATCTTTATCACCAATTTGTCTTTGTAACGGGTTGTATGGTCCTGTGTATTTATGTTATGGTAATACAAATCCTTTTTTAGGTTTGAAGGGTATCTTTCCAATTATTCTATGAATATCCATAACGCTGACGAAGTGTGGTTAATATTTGTTAATAATGCTGTACAATATCTGTATTTCGTTGTATGACAGCAATATTCTTATCAATCCTATACTATCACTAAATATATACTCTTTTAATTTACTATGATCATAATAGTTCCTTATACAGCTTGTTATAATAAGTGGATAGTAAAATAAGAATGCACCATGACCATTTAGTATAGTTTGACCTTCAGGTCTTTCTTCTTCTGTAATAAATGCGATAAATCTGTCCATATTTTCAGTAAACAACCCGGACTCTGTTGTAACATTGATAAGTCGAGAGCACAAATCGAGATTCACTACTTGGGATGTTAATATAGCTATGGAATACCTTATCATTACTCAAAAAACAAGCTATTGTACAAATCGAGATACACTACTTGGGATGTTAATATAGCTATGGAATACCTTATCATTACTCAAAAGACAAGCTATTTCGAAAATATCTCTAAGATAAAAGTTTCCTTCATTGAATTATACTTCGACGATATCATAAGCGTAATATGACCGCATTGGATCTGTCTCTGATTGCTTCATTTCAGTAGATCTAATGTATACATCTATATCATTATAATCTAGCGTTAGATCATCTCTTATTCGTGTTGGAGTCCATGCAATATAAGTATTATTATTCTTATCTGACAAAGTTAAAATCATAGAGGTACCTTCTTCTTTTAATTTAACTAGCTTGCGTTGATGAACATTACTTTTTCAAGACTTTTATATCTTCTATTTATATACGTAAGAAAATAATACTATTAATCAATTTTCCAGAATAAGAAAAATCTTATAGAAAAATGTCATTTGAATGAATCACTACTTTTTATCAAAACAATATTCATGCTAAATAATAAATGAATTGATGAATAGATGATAAGTTATTAAATGTTTAAGTTTATCTGTAGTGTACCAATTCTCCATCTTCAAAAGTCTATCCAACTTAATAATAAAAGCTAAAAGTGATAAGAAATAGCCTTTCACGCATTCAAATTGGAACAGTTCTTTACAAATCCCCTCGTACATAACTTCTAACGTTTCGTCTGTAGGTTGATAAGATGATAAGATGATAAGATGATAAGATGTTAAACGAAGAGAGTCTTTTATTCTCTATAATTTGTCTACATTCTATATAAATATTTTTTTTTCCCGTTTTCCAATTTAAGAAAAAGGTTTTGAGGAAATTATGAATACATTCTTTGCGAGTAGCCATATTATTTTTTCTCCTCTTTAATATTCTTGATATTCTGTAATTTCTATATTTCGTTTACAATATTGCTCCAGCAGGTGTTTTTGAGTATGTATTTCTATATATGACCATTATAAGTCATTTACATCATATTTCCAGCAGGTGTTTTCGAGTATGAATTTCTATATATAACCATTATATGTCATTTACAGCAGGTGTTTACAGCAGATGTTATTTTCAGCAGGTGTTTTTGAGTATGATTTGTTTTAACTATTACATCATAATCTTAAATATAATAAGTTTTTTTGAATGGATTTCTATTAATTGAATTTAAATTTCTTTAACCGTTATTTTTCATTTGCAATATAATTATGAATTTCAGTTTGAATTTCTATTTATAATCATATGATGAATTTTTATAACCACTATCCTTGTTATTATTATCTATAAATAGTGAGTTTGGTGTTGAAATAAATCATTCATGCTTTGGAGTTCGTGAAATAAAGACGTATACTTAAACTAGTGTTATTATCTTGCGAAATTTTATTAAGATATTTTAGGGTAACTTAAGGTGTTTTTTTATTTTTATTATACACAAATTCTCAGTGTTGTACTTATTTCTGTTTATATAGACTTTTTTTTTCTTGTAGATGTCTACTAGATGCAATGATTGTGGAAAGTCCTTTGGACAAGTCAAACATTTAAACCGTCACATCCGTGAAAAACACGCCGAATTATAGTGTAAGCATTGTCCTCTCAAATTGTTTGGTAGTCAGGCATATGATCCACATGTTAAAACATATCTAGTCAAGACCGGACATGAATGTACGAAATGTCATAAAATCTTTACCCGTAAGGAAAGTTTGAAGAAACACGAACAAACATGTCGTAGTGGTGGTAATGTAGCATCTGCTATGAAACGACCATATACACTACTAAAGTTACTTTTGCATCGATGAAACGACAAGACTTGGAGTATCGGATCCATACCGTTGACAGTGGATTTAATGGAGCAACGGAAACATACCGCATCAATTTTAACCGGGATATGCGTACCGTTGATACTCTGAATATCCTTCATGCGGCAACGTTTGCCATGGAAGATAGACTTTATAGTTATCGTGAAAGAAGTAGTGCAATGAAGTTTACGATGTCAGTGCATGTTATTTTCAAGAAGAATGTAGATGACGTTTATACCGATCCTTCAACCTGCTTATCAACACAAGCGTTTGAACTTTATGCTGGATTTGATATACACAAACTTTTAAATTCCAGTTATAAACAATTGATATCAAAGATAGACATTTTTGAAACGAATGAATCTGGGTGGATTTTAGATCGCATGCTAAAACTAGACTGCTCAGTTTACCACCTAGATTCATTAAAAGCCTCGTTGTTTCATCGACTCTCTGAATGGATAATTAAAAAACATGCCGTTTGCAACATCAAAAATGAGGATCAAGAGTATTTTAAGTGGGATATTATAGCCGGCTTGAATGAACCAACTGATCCTAATAACCCTTGTATTGTAAATAGTTATCGTCAATATGAAGACACTTATGGCTGGTCAAATTTAAAATTCCCAGTTACAAGTAGAAGCATTTCAAACTTTTAGCAATTAAATAACATAAGCGTGAATGTATATACCGTGTTCGAAAGAGACAATGAGGATGATGATATAGTTGTTGATGTCGTCGATAGACAATTTGATTATATCGTTAATATGGACGATGATCATTTCCTTGATAATGAAGCAGGATGTATTGACGATGACAATGATGACGCGGATGATATTAATGATGAAGATCTAGTCAATATGATTGATAACGGAGAATTGGATGAACAGGGTAATGATTTCTACCGTGCCATTGATAATAACCGAGAAGAAGAAGAATTAATTTTCCTATTGCCTCACGTATCGACCCCTCATTCACCGCAGTAATAGAAAACCCCGGTGTTATCATACCACTTAGAATTAGTGATGATATACGCGAAATTCAAAATTAGCATGGCATTCTCGTTGAGAATCGTCATGTTAATTTAGTATTAACAGAAAAGAGGGTAATACCTATTATTCAATCATCATAGGTTTCAGCAGACTCATTAAGTCACAAGTTACAAAGAATAGACATCAGCATTTCTTTTGTTACCAATGCTTACATGGTTTTATTCGTTAAAATTTGTTAGATAAACACGCATCATTGTGTAGCAAAGTGGATGCACAACGAACTAAAATGCCTATCGATACGAAACTTAGATTTACGAACATTCAAAAACAATTGAGATCACTGTTCGTAGTATACGCTGACTTGGAGTGTTTACTCAAATCATTTGACCTGTTGGAATTCCCGAAGGTACTAAATCACAAACTATCCCTTACCAGGAGCATGTGCCTTGCAGTTACGCGTTCAAGGTAATGTCTGATGTACTTGAATATCAACCACCTCTAAGAATATTCTCATAGAATATCCTCATAGAATATCAGAAAATGCTAAAGAAGAATTTTTAGATGATTTTAAAGCTGTAGCAGATCATGTCATGACGACATATATACTTCGTCAAAAACGTAAACCTCAATTAAACGAATTGACGGCAATATTATAACTCGGGTAATTGTCACATTTGCGGTGAAGTTATTCGAGTTACAGATTTTAATTATCGACGTGTGCTTGCCCACGACCATTTTGTGGCTAAAAATGGAAAAGACTTCGGAAAGTTTCGTGGTCCTGCACACAGTATTTGTAATTCAAAGTACAAGCTTGATCCAAAGACTTGGAAGTTACCCGTCGTACTCCATAATTTTAAGAATTACGATTCAAACCTTATCATTAAAGCTCGGGAGAAAAAACATGTATGTGTTGTTCCAAATAACATGGTGAAATTTTTATCCATGAGTATCGGACAGTTGAAATTTATAGACTCATTTCAATTCTTGAGTAGTTCGTTGGATAAGCTAACAAAAAATCTTGAATTAAACAATCCGGACAGAAAATTCGCGAGAACTTATTTGCGGTACAACAACAAGTAGCCACCGTTAATCTTAATAACCCTATTTACTGTGGATTTACTATGTTAGAACTTTCTAAAACACTCATGTATGACTTTCATTATAATCATATGAAAGTCAAGTATTCTGGTGATAGACTCAAATTGCTGTTTACCGACACTGATTCTCTGGCTTATGCAGTGAAGACTGAAAACATTTACGAAGATATGACTGAAGATAGTAATTTATATGATTTCAGCTCTTATCCAAAATATCATCCTCTATATAGTGTCACAAATAAAAAAGTCATTGGAAAATTTAAAGATGAACTGAATGGACACTATATAGAGGAATTCGTAGGTCTTAGACCTAAATGCTACTCCATTTTATTTAACAGTAAAGAAAAAAAGACAGCCGCCGGAGTTAAAAAAACAATTAAATATAGATGTTTACACCATCAGGATTTCAAGAAGACGCTTGAATCTCGTAAACCCATTATTGTAACTCAAAATACTAGCTTGAGTAAGAAACATACTCTTCTAACTGTAAACCAGACTAAAATTGGATTAAATGCCTTAGACACCAAACGTTACATCTTGGAAGGTGGAATCAATATTTTGGCACACGGCCATTACAAGACAGTGAATTGATTATATATTTATTTATTTATTTAGGATTATACGTATTAGATTATATTAAAGAGCTAATAAGCATTAACCTAATCTAAGTGTATTTACTAGTCTTAAACAAGAACAAAAACAAAATCAACAACAAATATGGCAAAAACACGGCGAGAAAAAGGTAAAAAAAACCAAAAAAAAGACAAGACAAACAAGCAAAGAGAAAAAAATCAAAACAAATACAACGAAGAAGTAAGACAGAACACACGGTAAAGACAATTAATAGAATTAAGAACCAGGTTATTCAGAATGTTAAAACTAAAGTGATATTT
>JAUKPT010005207.1:0-10585 GCA_032273505.1 Nanomia bijuga | reverse complement strand
TGTCAAAATCGTCAAAGTTTGATACCCTCACCATTAACGGTTACACTCGCAAATATGCCGCTTTAATGTCACTGCCTAAAGTGAAAAGGGTCGAAAAGGAAGAATTGAAATTCTCGGAAGAGTGGCAGTCGTTAAATATCGTCGATCCGTTTAGTGTCCGATATCTTCCTCCTCATTCCGACCTTTTGATTTGGAGATCTCCATCAAGATCTCTCATTAACAAGATCTCCATCCTTATATTGAATCCAATCACGGGAATTTTGTCCTGGAAAGCGTTGAACAGGCCGTTAAATTGTATGATGCCAAATCGGTTCGCGATTGTGTGTCTCAAGAGACTCTTTGGTTCCGTTCTCCCCCAAAACGACCCCAAAGTGTAGCAGTATATCCTCCTCAGACCTCTTTGGAGAAATTTCAGCACTTAATATTAAACACGCCATCAGATTTGTTCGTCGAAAATTTGTCGATGAAACCTGGAGAGCTTGCCAGACTGGCCCATACTCGATATCTGTCTAGTGACCACATAGAATGGTTCACACAGAAGTTGAACAATGATCAAAACAAATTCCTTTGTGTATACGTAAATGGTGTGCGTGATGTCCAAAATTACTTATCCGAGCATTTCCATTGTCAGCAAAATATTTCTTTCATAATCAATGTTGGCAAACTCCGAGACGGGCGCGTATTTATTGGGAATGATTCGCGTAGAGGTTGTCATTGGGCGCTCATCAATTATGACAACTTATCCAAATCCATCGTGTACGCTGACTCGTTGGCTTGGGCTCCACCCGAAGCACTAGATGAGGTATTGCTTCCATGGTTAAACATCGCATACGGTTTATATGAGTGCCCTAAAATAACCCAATGCCATGACAGTACCAGCTTGAATAGTTCCGGTTTTCATCTTTGCAGTGATCGGTGTACACATTACCCGCTTCAAACTTGTTCTAACATATGTGGTCCCGTCGCTATTGTCTTGATGGTTGTTGCTGTACACTCCGAACGTCTATTTCAACTTCTTACGTCGGTTTCAAATACGTCTACCATACCGTTCCTCTACCTGAAAGAACCCTCGAAATATGGAAAGTATTTACGACAGGTTCTTATGGACTGGATCGTAAATAACACCATCAACGCTAATCATGTCATTCCCCAAGAATACTTCTCAATTTCAGGGAGTTTGAACGACGCTGCGTCTGATTCTGACGATGATTATGACGTGACAACTTTACCACTACCCACTTCCGTTCCGACTCACTCGATCCCTCCTAAAAATTCGTGCGAGTTGTGTGATTCGAGTTACACCCGCAGAAATGACCTTAAGAGGCATATGGAGAAATTTCATACTCAAACTATTTATCGGGGTGATTCGGTGTGCCTTCAATGCGAATTTCGGTCTGTTCATATCGATAAACTCCGAGATCATTTGTCTAAGGCGCATGGAATTGATATGGAGATGAAAACGTTCACATTCCAATCGTATGGAGAGTTTGAAGAATGGAAATACGACCTCGAGGAAACAACGAAATGTTCGTATATCAAGCAAAGTGGTATTAAAAGTACCAGACTCGAAGACCATGTACAACATTTCACGTGTAACAGAAGTGGGAAATATAAAAGTAGGCGTGTAGGGAGGCGGAGGATAAAGTCGAGTGGTTCGTGTAAAACAGAAATGAATTGCACAAGTTTTTTGCGGGCCAGTGTTGTTGATGGTGGTGTAGTTAATGTTACGTTATGTCGGACGCATCATGGACATGCTACAGAAATTGAGCATGTTAGGTTCAACAAAAGACAACGAGACGAAATTGCAGCAAAGCTTGCACGGAGTATTAGTCGTGACAAGATTCTCGATGATATAAGAGATAATATTGGTTTCGATTTTCGAAAAATCCACCTTCTCGACCGAAAGGATATAGGAAATATCAAAAACGCTTATAAAATCGACTCAATCAAACGTCACGAAAACGACCAGCAAAGCGTGTTATCGTGGATCACGGACTGGGAAGGGGAAGAAAATCCGGTCCTTTATTATAGCTTACAAGGTCAAAAATCAGAATATCATCAAATCAAAGATGAAGATTTTATGATCATCATTCAAACGGAGGCGCAACGCAAGTTATTGCAGAAATTCGGTCAAAACGGTGTTTGCGCCGATGCTACTCACGGGACAACCGGATATGATTTCCTGCTATCTACTCTGCTTGTCGTTGATGAATTTGGTCATGGTCAACCCGTTGCGTGGTGTCTAGTCACACACGAAACAGAAGACTTTCTCGATATCTTTTTTGGTAAGGTGCGTGAAAAAACAGGTGTTATTAAACCAAGATGGTTCATGAGCGACATAGCGTGTCAATATTACAATTCATATTGCAAAGCTAATGACTGTCTGGGTATGAAACGACTCCTCTGCTCGTGGCATGTTGACAAGGCTTGGAAAAAGGCCTTGCATGAGAAAGTTCAGAATGTTGCGATAGAAGCAGAGTTATATCTCAAGTTAAAAACCATTCAACAGATAGTAAATGAAAATTTATTTGAGTCAACATTTCAAACATTTGTCGATCAAACGCTTTCATCAAACGTCACAAACTGTTTCGGTGAATACGTCGTCAAACAATGGGTAAATAATAAACGGGAATGGGGGTATTGTTTCAGGGCTTGGGATGGTATTAATACGAATATGTTCGTAGAATCATTTCACCACACATTGAAGTACAAATATTTGAAACGGAAGCATAACCGGCGTGTCGATGTTTTGCTCGTTAATCTTTTGAAGTTTGCTCGAGACCAAGTGTTTGAGAGATTGATTCGTCTGACTAAAGGTAAAGAAACTGCCCGACAACACTTGATTCATGACCGCCACTTGGCGAGTCAAAGATTGAGCTTCTCTTCAATTAATCAGTCGGAAGAGAATGAGTTTGATGTGAAATCCGAAACGGTGAATACCAAGTCGTACCGTGTGACAAAGATCACAGATGTCTGTTCAGTCTCTCGTTGCGTTCAGAAATGTCACCAATGTCACGTGTGCGCACATAGCTACCAGTGCATTTGTCCAGATTACTTAATTCAAGGGACCTGTTGTAAACACATTCATCTTGTCAAGCGTTTTCTGGATTCAAACGCTGCAAACCTTGGTCTAACTACTGTTTCGATTATCGACACCGACAATCATTCAGAGGTAGAAGAAACTTTCGATTTAATTCGATCTCAACAACATAGTCCATTTCACCAATTCAATGCCCTGGCCGAAAAGGTGCACTCACAACTAGAAGTCCTGTGCGCAGCCGCTAGTTCAAGTACAAGCAGTGATATGGATGCTATGAAGCACTTGTCAAAAACACTTGCTGCCGCTACCAATACATTCATCAGCATGAAAAAGAATAAAAGTGTCACGACATTAGAGTTGAAAGAAAACTTTCCTCCAAATAAACACATTGAAGTTCAACAGAAATTTAAAAGTGTCGCAAAACGAAAGCAAAAAACTCGTGTTCGGCTTGCCAAACCTTCCGCACATCAGCAAGTAGACATAATCACAGATATCGCCGAATATAAATTGATGCATCTTCTTGGGTTAACTGGTGATGACACTGAAATCAAGCCGGAAATTATCGACGCTGATATCAATGATGTTGTCAACGTACTGAAAAAACATGTCCCTGAAAATATGAAAATATTGTCGATGATGAAAGAAATCAAGAGGCTTCACGAGGATTGGAAGTGTGGTTTGTGTGAAGTCATCAAGTACACAGACATGGTTGAGTGCGATGAATGCTCAACATGGCTTCATTGGTCTTGCGTCTCCAAGGGAGAAGAGGTGATGCCATCCTCACAATCTTCTTGGAGTTGCTTGCTTTGTATTAAGAAAGGTTACAAAAATGATTTTTGAGTTTGATTTCTTACTGTATCCTTATCTAATCATTGAAGACAAAATTCGTAGTGTTATCACTGTTATATATATATCTATATATCTATATCTATGCCATTTTTTAGTGCATCTGATTTTTTTTTTCAATTCTTTTAGAACTTACTCTTTGGCAGATAATTGTAGGGGGTGTATTAGCAGGGGAGATGAAGATATGTCGCAATATATTTTGAAGCTTGTCCAAAGTTTTTTGAGACACACTGTACTACCTGTTCATATTTTGTTCATAACTTAATTAAATTTTATTCTTCAAAACAAAATATTTGTCTTTTCAGTTTCAAAATCTATAATAAGAAGGGGGTGTTAATAAATAGGAGGTGGCCTTTTGATTAAGATCTTTAAATGGGGATGGGGGTGTTATAATAGATGGAAATGGGTGATGAAGTTTTTAGAGAATTGCAAACGCCCCCCCCCTACAATTAGCTGCCAAAGAGTAATGCCTGTCTATGGTCTCAAACGTATTGGCAGTTATGATTTGCACATTTTCATCGATTTTAATCTTTGATCTTTGATCTTTTTTTACCTTTTTTTCTTACGTGAATTTTCAAACGAGCGCTATTTTTCTCTAACGTGAAACGCCGTACTTACCTGATGATCCTCATCCTAAAGAATAAATTGATAAGTACGTGCCAATTGCCAAGATAATTTTGAGACAGATTAGGGGCCGTCGATAATGGCGAAATTGGACAGAATTAACGGCCATTGGCCGTTAAGGGAGGGAAGGGTCCAAGTCTCATCCGTTAAGGATTGTACAAAAAACTCACTTTTGATCTTTTTGTTCATTGAATGGATCAACAACATAGTAAGTTCAGATATTTATTTCGACATCTGACCACCAATCTTCTTGACGTCCATAACATAAAACTAACGTACTATGTTATATGGTAGTCCAAGTCATACATATCTAGGTTCATATTTTAGACAAAAAAATCAATGACCGTTAATAGGTTAAAAGGGAGGGGGTTAGGACTTTTACGTTAACGGCCAATGGCTGTTAATTTTGTACAATTTCCTTTTACCGACGGCCCCTTACATGGATAGATCGTCTAAAAACTTTCTTTTTTAAGTGCTTAGAATAAATGAAACAGATCTGAATCAAATGTTTGGAAAAAGCTAAACAAACTTGTTTTATTTAAACACCAGTGAATGCTAGTTTTTTGAAGGTCAATTAAGATGATTAGGGTGTAGTTTTGAGTTCTTTTTAAGTTTTGCTTCTTTGAAAAATGATTAATTATAGTTTCACACATTCATTTGTCAAAAATTGTTTTGCCTC
Organism: Nanomia bijuga; assembly: GCA_032273505.1. Lineage (NCBI taxonomy): Eukaryota > Metazoa > Cnidaria > Hydrozoa > Siphonophorae > Agalmatidae > Nanomia > Nanomia bijuga. Next base: position 5,396 of record JAUKPT010005207.1, on the reverse strand, counting down.
GTCATTCTCAAGTGAATCAAAGTATGATATACTTTTCAATTCAACTTTCTTCGTGTTTTTACTTTTTCAACCCCTCCCTTATTTATCTTGAGGATCCCCTCTACGCAGTGGTGAAGCTGTGTTAGGATTTTTTTTGAGAGAGGGGCGCTATGGGGGCTGGATTTGGATCAAAGTGAGCGTAAAGAGTGCATTACACAAATGGGGCTTGAAGGCGCTGCAATCCCCTGATCTGGGTTTTTATTCTTTCAAGATACCTGAAAATTATATTTCCAACAGTTACCATCATAAACACTTCAAATTTTATAAGTAGGATTTTAAAAAGTGTTTTTCGAAATTTTCGAATATAGCTTATTTTCTATCTTTTATTTTATTTTTTTTTTTGGGGGGGGGGGGGGTATAAAAGATGCGATATACTCACTTAGTGTGTATGTGTATATGTTTGTGATCATTTGATAATAAAAACATGTACTAAGAAGCCATTGTAACAAAAAATTCTTCTTTTTTTTTTGAACTTAACAAACACTTAAAATTTGTTTACCCTAATTAAACGTGATGAATTAACAAATAAAAGTTCAGCCAGAGTATGATACAGAAAAGAACCGACGCTTCGAAGATTGCAATCGTTGTAAAATTTTATAGTATAGCTAGTGTAAATCAAGAGTACAAACTAAATTGACATTTCAATCAACTGTGTATAAGGCTTTCGATAGCTTTAAGGTACTTTTCGACTTTCAGAATAAGACTTTTAGGCTATGACAAGTTTTAGGCTAAACTCACACACATATAAATAACAAGTCTTTTATAAAAGACAACATTAAGACAGACAAATAGATAGATCCAAAAAAAGTCACAGAATTTAAGTGAGGCCAAATCCTTTGGCATTTTCGATGGCCAATAATAACATACTCTTTAACTTGGCGGCACTCTTATACTCAGGAAGCAGAAGTCGGTTAAAACACGTCATCGAAGTCGGAAGATTATTAGAGTCGGGACCATTCCTCTGAATGTAGAATGACATTGAGCCCAGACCTCTGAGTGGAACGCGGTACGACCCGGTAACAAACATTAGAAGGGATTTTTTCTGTGCTTGGTTAAAGCTGTGGACAATCTCCCAGAATTCCATAATAAGGGCGTGGTTCTTTGAGAAGCCATCTTTGTATTCAGTGACCTCCTCGAGGGCTTTGAAATCGAGATCAGGGCTTCCACAAATAAGCAACTCTAGTTCAGGGGGTGTACATAGTTTCATTGTTGGGCCTTTACAAACCTAAAAATATACACAAAGAAGATTATGCATGAGCTGACTGCGAAGAGAATGAATGAGCACGTGATTATTTGAACCAGATTTAACATCAAGTTGATGGAAAGTAAAATTTCTTCAATTATTCGAGCCATAAGGAGAAAAGGGAAGGGGTACTTAACAGAATGTCAACGGTATTAGCAGCCTGAAAAAAAAAGCTACCCTCAAAGGGCTACTCATGGCGTATACCAATTTGAGGAAGAACTCCCATCCCCGAGCAATCTTGGCTCATGGAATTGTCTCTTACCTGTAAGAATCCGTTTTTGAAAGCTTCGAATTGATTCTTCACACTTGTGTTGAGAAGAAACTCGACGTACAAATCGACAAAATGAACCCGATTGGCACTCGTCACCGGGATATCTTTCCCGTTCGGGATCAACTCCATACTAAGTTCTTTACCGTACATCGTGTGAGAAACCTAAAAACAGGAAATCGTTAAGAGATCATATCAAGGTCTGTCTAATTTCGACTATTGATTGGTTGAAAGTTGTGTCATCAAGAATCAATTAATTTCAAAATGTCACATATTGAAAAAGGAGTCACGCAAGAAAAAATCTAGTTTCAAGTCAGTCTGAAAAATCCCTTTATATAATTACACTTGGATCAAACATCAAGCTTTTTAATCTTCAAAAAAGGGGAAACTTAAGTGACTAAACCAGGATAATTGTCACCGGAAGGCTTAAAGTACCAAAAAGAAACAAATAAATGCAACTTACATCAAACGTCAGCCCATAGTCGTTCTCAACATCTCCATCGTAAACAAGCAACTGTTCCAACCCGTTACACAGAGTCGGTTGAATTTCACGTAAATCCGAAAGCCCAATCTTAAACCCGAGAAGCTTCTTGTATACGAGTAACGGGAAATGAACGTCGAGAATAATACCGTTGTAAATGGCAAGCCCCAAGAGAATTCCAACGAGTTCGTACATGATGTTCGATTCAAAGGTGAACGTGTTGAACCAGACGAACGAATTGTCTTCCGATGTCGTGAATAAAGAGTAATCTAAATAAGAATAGATAAGATAAAAATCCCAAAAAATAAGGGATGAATAGGGGTCTAGGAACTATGTAGAGTCGGTATTTTAGATCAAATATCTATTTTCTAGTCATGATTAACGAGTAATCTAAACGAGGACAGTCAACTTTGAGAAAATCTGAGGGTGAATTTTTTTTTAGCTAAAATTCTGGTCGAAATAAATGGCAGTAAGTATTGTTATTGCAACTTACTTGGATCGAACATGGCTTCGATGATAACTTGAAAGAACTCCTTTTGTAGTCCTCCCATATCTAAACCCTGCTCTCCCCCATTGGTATATTTGATCTTCAACGGTTTTTTCAAATCTGCACTCTATAAAAGAAAAAAATATAATATTAATGAAAAAAAATTGAATAACAATTATCAAACCCTCTTATTAGACGAGCGGCTCAGTGAGCTGAGTGTCTACATGACAGGTAACATATAGCCGGTAATCGGTGTAAATATTAGCCTTAATTAGCCTAATTTTGGTCCATTTTGGTCCATTCCAGTATAAAGTGCATTTTCAAAATGTTTAACTCAAAATTCGGATTAGATAGCTGGATTAGGCATGAAAAGATTTTTTCCGCCAAGGGGGTAAAGGGTAAAAGAATATCCGTTAATTTTTGTGGAAAATCCGTTAATGGTGGATATCAGCAGAAAAAAACAGCTAAGCGTGAAATTTTATTTTCGTCAATGACCCCATTTTAGCAACTAAGAGAATGTAAAATTAAGCCTTACATCAATTAAAGACAGAAGACATATAGTATAAGTATAAGTTAGCTAGGTAAGACGTGCACTTATAATAGAATGCAAAAAACGCCGATCTTCCGGGGGGGGGGGGGAGGGGCTAAAAGTTGATATCAATTTCAGGGGGGACCTAGATATTTGGGAGACCTATTCCTCATCAAAGTATGAACCAAGTTTCCTCCTTTACGTGGGCATAACAAGTTATTAAAATTGAAATATTCATATGTGGATATACTCTTTTTTAATTTATTTTTTTTTGGCGCACCTAGTAAGAATCAATAAGGAATTATTACGCGCCACTTACTTTTTCTTCTAGTTGTTTCAGCGTATCTTCAATGAAGTTCTCGCGATGAATTTCAAGCAGGAGGTATGGACACATCGCCGCGCGTACTTCCAGCGATAGCGACGACGAATCGTTAAAATCGCTCCACGATTTCTGAACTTGTTGTATACGAGCTTGATGGACGATAGCGTCTTGATATTCCTCTCGCATCTGTGTTATAGCATCTATATGAATGACTTGCACCTAAAAATTGTATATGGTGAAGCTCAATACGTAGGAAGAGGTCTCAAAAATATTAGGCAAAGTTTCAATGCTATGAGTGTGGGGAGGAGCTGCTATGTTTTCCATGGCAACTGAGCTCTACTAAACTTGATTTATAAGGATTTTTTAGTAGAGGGATCAGGGTAAGAATTGTGTGGCCATATTATTAGAGTAAGCCAATATCTTTCCGACCGAAAATCGAGTTGGGTCTTCTCAGGCAATTTTGAATCAATTCATTCGACTAATTGTCTTTCCTGACATGGCCAGAATATATAGGAAACAGTTCATCTTTTGGGTGTAATATTTGCGGAAACGCACTGTTGTCATGCCATCATGCGCATATTTCTCTATATGTGGTGTTCAAAATTAGTAATTTGAAAAGTGAACGCAAATCTTTAGGCAAAACGGCGCAATCTGATTGGTTTTCTTGACTACAGAAATGACAAATGCAAATGCAAACGATTTTTAATGGTTTGTTTAATACTTGCTTATCGGAATATTGAATATTGAATATTGGCGAAGAAAATTCTTCAGGCCAAATTTTGAACCAATTTTGGGCAGAATATCCGATAAATTAATAAGCGGGGCGGGGGGGGGGCTTATTCGGGACCTCAGAGTACTTGAATCTAATTTCTAAATGACAGACAAACTCTCTAAATCTGAATTCGACAATGTTTGAATATGAAAACGAAAAAATCTTTTGATATCTTTTATTGGACGTTGATTAAAGCGGTGAAGATAAAACTAAAAAAACTTTATTTGTGGGTCTGGGTAATAAACGAATTAGTAACTATTTGTTTACCCATAAATTTCGACTGGTTTCTAAAGGAGACTAAGTTGTACTATCTATCATCCACATCGCCTTCTTTGAGTCAGAGGAAGGTATAATAACGTATTCCACAGGGAGCATTCTCAAAATTTATCTCCCTAGACCTACACATTTTATGAGAAAGGAACAGCCCTTGAAAAGTAATGATAATCTACAAATCTTTGGAGAATGATGACTTTTTCGTGCTTATAGCAAATGAAAACTAGTGGTACAATTTATTGGATGAAATATATTGACGCCTCTAAAAGCATTTAACCCACTTTGTTGATTCAAAACTCCTACAACTGCCTACGCATATATCCACAAAAAGATATCGTTGTTGGGTAAACAAGTATAATAAACAAAAATGTCATGTGGACCCCCAAAAAATGAAAAGGAAGAGAAGAAGTTAGACGAGGAACATTAAAAGAAAAAACATAAAATTTCAAAGTCAGGGACATAAGGAAACGGAGAAAGTTTCAATTTCCTTGATTTTTGATCAAAATCGGTACTTTTAAAGGCTTTAGATCCCTAATTACCGCTCAAAACTGAGTAAATATTAGATGGAATGTTTTTAAAACTGTTAAAAATTCATTTCAACCAAAAAGAAATTTTAGAAGTGAGATGATGACGTCATTTTTCTAAAAAAAATGCGAAAATTTTGATTTACGGGCATGTTCGGGCATGTTCAGGCATTTTGATGACGTCATCAAGTCATTATGTATCATCCTTTTATCCATGTCTACCATCATACCAAATATCTTTTCATATAATTAAGGCATTCTCGAGATATTCAGATTTGAAAAATCGGCATAAAAAACAACAACAATTTTTTCGTCATTTTCGAAGATTTTGTTCCATAACACCTGAACCAGTTGAGATATAATCACCAACTCGGGTACAAAACTAGTTAACAATATGCCTAACATTATTCAATAGTTGAAAGAAAGAAGTTATTTACCGGAACCCTCCAGGTATGAAA
>JAUKPT010005206.1:0-10587 GCA_032273505.1 Nanomia bijuga | reverse complement strand
GTCAATCAAATATTCTATATTTACCGACTGCAGTTAATAAGCACTGCCGAGTATTTTCGATCTATCACGAGAGATTATACTGAATGAGCGGCATAAGTTTCATATGATATCAATAACATAATAGAGAATTAGCGAATTCAAATTTTCACTAGGACGCACATATTTTAAATAAAGTATTTGTCATCCACACACTGATCAGATCGATACCGTTTTGCCCAGGATCACCATTTGAACCTGATGGACCAGGTGGACCATCGATGCCGGGAGGTATTGTCAATATTTCAAACGTAAATTCGATTCTTGTTCACTGCGATATTGTTGCAGCATCACGTCTCAATGGTATTGAAGCACCAGTGATTTATAGTTAATTTTCAGATGTCTCACCCGGTCAGAAGATTGTCAGTCAACCAAAGCATTTAATCTACGTACTATTGACAATGAGTGTTATTACATCAATGACATTGAAGAGGAGAGAAATTGACTTTGACTTAACATATAAGAAGGAGACGATAATGTTGTATACAGCAGTAAAACTCTCATTAACTAATGATCAATTAGAAAAGTTTAAAAGAGATATTTAAAATAGGAAAAAGAAACATTTATAGATAAAGATTTAATTACTACTTTCGATATCTGGAAAACTAAAGTATGTTTTAATGCGAAGTAAAGCGATTTTATAACCAGTTCTTGCAGATTCAAACTCCATTGGCGGATTAAAATTTGTACGTAATCTCAAGCCTCGACCAGTGACTAGGAGGTATTTTTCCTCACCAGGTCTTGTGTATTCTACCAATTGACTTAAAGAGTCCATGGTCTTTACTTCATAACAATCAATTCAAACTAATTGAAATATGGCAGTATCAGCAGATTATATTCATTTTACTTCCATCGCTCGTAAACTTCATTCGTCGATCGCTAATAATAAGAGCATGTGCGACTGTGTTCACTTCTGTATTCTTTCCGAATGCCAATTGTACAACACCTTGCGTCAATCTTTCGCTTTGATGTGATACATTGATATAAAAGATGGGAAACTCTTCCTTGTAAGATATCGGATCGATAAAATTTCCGACGGTTAGAGGTTGAAGACCGTAATAATCTCGAGTAAAATCTGAGGAGGATTTATAGTAAGTATTCTATAAACTTATGTTTCTTGAAATCCGCATGTATATCACGAGCAGGATATTTTGTATCATTCAATACAACACTAACTTGTGTAATTTCCTCATGATCGAATAATGACGCATTGTTCGTTTGATCTCCGCTTCTATCTTTCTGTAAAGCATTAAGTATATGTCTAGGTTTTTCTGGTACAGATCTAACTCCAAGAATCTAATCGAATGTTGTTACATTAGGTGGAATCTCTACAAAATTGCATTGTCGCATGCGGAAAGCAGCATCTATTGATACTTTATGATATAGATCAAACTTTTTTGCATCACTAGCATGAACGCGAGGCATCAACCATGCAACTTTTGTTAAGTTTACTTTTCCATTTTCTGTAGGCACAGTTCTATATATTGCATCATTATCACCTTTGCGTGCTAAAGTAAGTTTATGCCTCATTCCATAGGTTACTTTATCATAATTTTCTACAAATCCAAACACGTTGTCGAGTTCAATTATAAAGCTGAAACTACCTTTCGGATCAGATGTACCTATAATATATTCCTTTTGTTTCTGCCACTCTTTAACTCTGAGCTGAGTTGCGACAGTATCAGGTGCCAAACATTGCATCAAACCAACATCATTGGTATAATCGTAAGGAAATTTAGCAGTATTCATTATAACACCACCAATACCTGGATTATTCACACTTTCAATTTCTTCTTCCGCTATTTCATACTTGACATTAGGGAAAATATGCATGATTCCGTTATTGCTGGATGCAATGTTATCAGCTGAAGCAACTTATCTTTAACCAATCTTTGAGTACATCTCCTTTCACTAGCAAACAATTCCTTCGCGGATGATAAAATTCATCTCAACACTCAATATGTATTGTAATCGTTCCAGGTATGTTAAAATTTGACCCAAATGTTGGTAGATATTTATTGTATTCATAATTCTTAATTACATCTGTCTCCACCAATTTTTTTTGTATCTCGACAATTGACTCCATTTTATTCACTGACGATGCCTGATCCGTTTATTAATGTTTATCAATCTGTCAATATATAATTTCGGAAGTTTACTACTGATTCCTCTGATTTCGAAGGATCGATTGGAAAAGATCTGTTCTTTTTCTTTTCCTTAGTATTTCTTGCGTCAACTTTTCACCAGCTAATGTTTCTAACTTTTCTTAACCGGACTACAACCGTTTACTACAACCTCTCTAATATTCTGAGTAAGATTTGCTTTTAAAGCTACATTTATTATACTTTTTAGCCCAGAAGAAAAGAGTTTTCTTCCAATAAAGCCGAATATACCTTCACCTCTATATCTTTTTAGTCCGGATGTGGTATAAAGTTGTTGATTCTTCTATATTCACTTCTCAATAGTTCAGCTGAAATGCTTACTATTTCGTTCCGTGTTGTTGATGTGTTGCCTGATGTGTTCACCGAATTATAAGCTAATTTTGTCTGTAACCCTTTTATATCTGCCGGTAGAAACTTTATACCACTTCCATTATGAAGAACGTCACCAAAAGTTTGAAATTTCTTCTTCTACTTTCACATGACTATTTTTTCTTACATTATTTGGATAGCTCATAACGTTGGTCATTTCTACTAATCGTTGATATTGTTGATATTGAATCTTTCCTTGAATAAGTGTCTGAGCGACTATAGACCAGTTGTAGCGTTAAACTTTACACTATCTACCACTAAATCGTCATCTGTTATTATATCTACGAGTATGTTACCCATCTGATGGTCACCTTCTTCGTTCTCTATAATGCTAAAGTATGGATCAATATCTATTGCACTAGCTTGTTTAGATATTTTCTGGAAAGCGTTACTTTGAGTAGATACAAATTCTTCTACTTTTTCTTCTTCTTGCTATACTTTAGGAACATGTTGAATGTTTTGCGTCAAGAGTCCGTTCATCCTCTCAATTCCTTCTTTGATAGGTAGCAACTCTTCTATTATTGCATTAGTTGATGCTTCAATTGTACGTTTAACTGGCTACAATGATTGTTCTATTGCTTCATGTGTTAGAAAATCTCGTGCACGTGCTTTAACCCTATTTGACCTAGAAGGCGGGGACGGATTCAGCCCCCGCCTGGTGGTTTTTGTTCAATAACTCAAAAATTAAAAAAGATTACGCCTATCATTTTCTGACTTTGAGTTTTATTTAGTTTTACATCTTTTTGCAACGTTTTTGTTCAATTGGACACCCTGTCAGAAGTAAGAAGACTTTTGTCAGGGGTAGGTATGGAATTTCCTATATTTTCAATACATTTTAACCAAAACGAAACACCTGATATCTTTTGTTTTGATAGTGATATGAGGCTATTCTTTTCAAGATATGTTTATGAGGTTATGAGAAAAATCTTCACCAGTTTTTCCTTAAATTTGGAGCTAGTGACGTCATTTTTTGGCACTTGACAGATTTTTCCGTACATTTATAGAAAATATATGATGACGTCATCACAAAAAATGATGGCGTCAGCCAAATAATGGACCAAAAGTCATTTTCTTTGAATATTTAGGTAGATCATATCAAGGACTATAACTCCAGGAAGTCACAACCCAATTGCATGATTTTTTAAGATTTGAGGGAGGAGGTACGATGGAAGCATTTGGCAGGTTTTTCTATGTATTTATAATGACGTCATCACAAAAAAGTGCTGACGTTGTCAAAATATTGAACCCAGGGGCACTTTCTTTATTTTTTCTGGTAGATCTGATGGAGTTTTTTTTAACTCTGCCGGGTTATACCTCAATTGCTTCATTTTTAAAGATTTTAGAGGAGGGCAGATTCCACCCCCTCCCCTACCCCCAGTCTTAGAGCACTCATAAAAGCCCAGTCCAAATAAGGTTAACCTTTGTACAGTTGGTAAGTATTTAGAAACAATTTCGTCTCGTTATTTAGGATTAGTAATGTTAAGGAAAGATATCTTTACTCCTCAACGATCGTGAAACGATTGAGCATTTCCATCTTTGTTAGTTATATCTAAACATTACTGTTCGCACCAGGTAGATAGAAACAATCTAGATTTGTACTTTATTTTCCTTCGAGTTTTTTACTAGTTAAATCAATTGTCACGAGTTGATGTGGACCATCAGCATACCACACCGTACGTCAAAAACGTTTGAATTCTTCTAGACTCATATTTCCTTCGCAATGGTTAGCATATATATGTTGTAGATTCTTCGCATCTTGCGAAAACAAAATTATAAAATTTGAATTTTCACGTACATAATGTCGCGGTAATCGAAAGTAACTCTGTGAAATGTAAAACGTATCACAATTATTCAGTCTTCCTCTCGTGTAGTACGATTCGGCTTTATTTTGTGGACCGAGGAAACAATCGTCTAATAATAATAAGTTTTTGTCTTCTACGCTCAACTCTGCAGGATCAGGTATAGTTACGCAGTTTTCAAAAAATTCCAATTTGATCTTTTTTCTCACCGGTGTATTGTTCCATCACTTCCAACGCGGGTATCTTAAATTTATCTAATTCACTTTGGTTTTTAAATATGTTTGCAACCTGTTTCTTACTTAGACCAACCTTGAATCCTTTTTCCAATATTTGATATTCTTGCTGATGTAGTGTTTTTCCAAATAAGTTTAAACAATCATAATCTAACCAGTCAGACTGAAGTAGCATATTTAATAGTTAAGTTGTTTTTCCAAAATTACTTTTACCAATTAATAACCTTCTTACATTAGAAGACAATGTAATATCACTTTCTGGAATCCACTGCTTGAATCTGTATCCTAACTACTTGACATATACTTCACGCTGTCCTTGAGATGATGTACGTCGTCTTAACACCTTTTCTATTTTGTATGTATCTTATTTAGCTCGTAGAAATTACATTTTACCACTTCTCCAAGTGTTTCTTTTAATTTGTAAGTAAAAACATATGGAAGTTGAACTTTAACAATCTTAAACACTTCTTCTGTCCATATGGTTGTGTAACCTTTTTTCAAATTTCTTTTTTAATTTCGAAATGCGAACCACATCACCAACACGAATATTCGGTACATTTTCTCCAACTTTTCATACCTTTCTTGGAATATTGTAGAGTGCGTCAAACACTTGTTTATAGTTTGATGGTTTCCTTGCGTCTAATAGTGTAGTGATGATGGATCTATGCTTTGTATTGTCATATCTTCTAACCAGATCAGGTAGAATGTCTATGTATACGTCCGTCCTGTTCTTCGTGAAGTATTTCAACATGTTTTGTTTCATGATTCGATTCCATCCCTCGACGATACTAGACTTCTCCTTATTCCCAGTCCAATACATGTGTACTTTTTTCTCCTCAAGAAGTGCACGAAACTCTTTATTTACAAATTCTTCACCTTTATCTGACCAAAGATATTTTGGAGGTTTCTGTCCTGAATTCAATAATTGAGTGAAAACTCTAACTTCTTTAGCTGATGTTTTATTTTTCAATGGGATAGCCCATCCATATTTGCTAAATACATCGATAATCATTACTATGTATTTATATCCTTTATTCGCTCGAGAGTAGTATTACATGTCGACGAGATCAACTGCACATATTTCATCCACATTTCTTGCGAAAACTTGTCGTTTCTCAAATTTCCTTTTCACCGGTCTGAGCAACTCGTCGGATAGTGTATCTGTCCACTCAATATCCATTCAAAGTTTTCACTAATCCTTTATCTATTCTTTCTCGTAGGATTTAGTACTGTTAATTTGTTAAGCATTACATCATCGCATTTATGTTTACCAACTTTTTCCTTTTCATGATCTCGATAGCAAATGTCATGTCTCATAGAACAGCGTTGTAAGATTCCTGACTAGGTCGAGGTATGTCTCTTTCGTCTAATTGTTCTTCCAACGGATTGTATGGGCCAGTGTATTCATGATTAGGTAATACACATCCCTTCTTAGGTCTAGGTAGTTTACCAATCAGCTTGTGAATATCCATTTTCAAAAAAATCTAAAACTTGTTGGCAAGTGAGATGTTCACGCATTAATGATGTAAGTACAGATAAATGACCACATAGATGTGTATTAACTCTTTGTACAATGTCCGTATTTCGTTCGATAACATCTACATCGTTTTTATACTTTTTTGAAGTTTTTAGATATTTCATAATTTCAAGTGGGACGTTCTGACCGAATGAGTCGAAATTCAAGCGCGCTTTTCCTATTTTTGCAAGACAAACCCAATGAGAATCAATCTTATTTGACTTATTAAGATTTCTTTCACATTCTACTTTTTTAGGTTTGGTAGCTAGTGTATCTCTCATAAAAACTCCATGGAAAATAGGAATCTTTAATTTCTTCACGTAACTTTCAATATCTCCATTTCTTAATCCTTTATCTGCTGGTAACTCTATTCCATACACCTTCATGACTTTACAACGAATGGAGTTGTGTGTATTGAAACCTTACTTTTATGATATTTCATTGTGCAGTAGGCGCTTTTGCGAGTTACGTGCATTTGCGAGTTATGCGCTTTTTTGAGTTACGCGCTTTTTCGAGTTACGCGCTTTTTCGAGTTACGCGCTTTTTTGTGTTACGCTTTTTCGAGTTATGCGCTTTTTTCGAGTTACGTACTTTTTCGAGTTACGCACTTTTTCGAGTAACGTTCTTTTTTGAGTTACGCGCTGCCCCGCCCCTTTTCGAGTTGCGTGCAGGACCCCCCGCAGAGGTGGCAATGGTGGTTATTTTCGTCCCCAACTCTACTACTCATTTTGTGAATTATGTGTTCTTTGTGTATAAGCATCAATAACTTTACATCAAGCTGATCATACATGTAGGATTCCAAAGAAATATACTAAAACTGACAATATTATCTTTTACAAACCTTTTAACGTTGTTTGAATGCTGCAAATTAAGCTGGATTAATAAATAAAATAAGTTAAGTGTACACACAGTGTGCATCAAGACTCCTTGTCGTAGAAAGTCCTCCCCCAAAAAAATAACAAAAAAAACTGGCATTGACATTTTTGGACATTTTTAGACTATTATCGACTTTTTTCAGTGTTGTATCGTATAGGGGAACCTTTACGATACAACTTTACTAATTTAAACTTTCTCCAGGATTTTGCCACAATCTCAAGATTGTTTTAGAAATCACCAGATTTTCAATAATATAATTCTGAATTTAGATCATATAGTAAGTTAAGAATACCACACAATAACCATCAAGTATGCAAACAGAAGGACAGGGTAGATAATATAGAAAAAATGTGTCACTTACAAACTTGAATGCAAGAAACACAAAGGAATATCATACTGGGCCAGAGAGGCCTCGGAAATCAAAGAATACATACATGAGACAACACACCAGAAAGATATCACATGCGCAATACTAAATAACGAACAAGATTGGTTGAAAAGAGGGGTAAAAGAGGCAATACGAATACAAAGGCACAAATCATTCCTAAATAAAGGAAAGGGTAGGTACCACCTTTGTTTACCCAATATGGACAACAACTACACAATCCAGAAATCTAATTGAATGGACAAATGTGGGCCAGTAAACCAACTTCAATAACATTACAGAGGGCCAATCATCAGGCCGTAGAAACACGTCTGACTAAAACAAACATCATTGGGTCAAGGTTGCTATTCTGCACATTATAACACATTATAACATGGTTTGTTTTTCTGACAGATTTGTTTCTATTTTTGTGTCAAACTTAGAGTTCAATTTTCCGACAAGTCAATATTCTGACGGGTCATTTTTCGAATTTTTGTGTGTTATTTAAAGGGTTGATATGATAGATGAGAAAATAATATTTGTGGGTTCATCTATTGAATTGTCTGTGTATTTCTTTAGGTTTTTACGATTCTTTCCTCTCCCTAGAACCTTATTGAATTTAAAGACTAACTTTGTCGGCAAAAACATAATTTTAATTTGAATCTGATCATTATAGTGAGCTCTATGAAATGGGTGGGAATTTCTTCATTCCATTTAACACAATGCTGCACTACGAATAATGACCTGTCCGTCAAACTACAGTTTTAATTGAATTTTAACTGTCATAATGCAAAACTGTTGGAATACCAGCCTGTCAGGATACTGAACTATCAGTTGAGCATAAAAAGAGAGAAAATTTGTCGGAACAACGACCTGTTGGAATATCAGAATATCGAATAGACCCCATATTATCCTTACCAAAAGAAAAACAGTATACTAATGAGGAAAAATGGGTGAGAATAAATACATCCAACAAATGCTGCACTACTTGATAGCTCAATATATTTACAAAATGTTCTTTTTCGTTGGGGGTGGCGTACATATTCAAGTCGCCACTGTGGCAATCATTTTTCAACTTTTCAATAAAAAAATGCCACAGGAGTCAAAATGGAAAAACCCACCTACCTAAATGGAAGTTTCTCTTTTGATAAGTGTAGACACCACCACACTTGGGGTGCACCTCTTAGACATTTTCAACTGACTGGTAAAGATACACACACTATACCACTCATCCTTGTCATAATCTTATCTCAAAATCTTATCTCAACTAATTTGAAAATAATTAAAAGTGACTTCAGTTGTGCTTGACTCCCCCCACCCAATGAAGGGAAGACTATGCTAACGGTGATCTAGATAAACATGCAAGGCTTGTAAGTAAGACACGAGAAAATACCTACTCAGTAAAACTTATATTGAATGCATGTTTATACAGTAGTACTACAAAGATATTGAAAAAAATCTCTTATATTCAGCAAGATCTATAATAAAAATGTAATCAACTAGCATTTCTAATAATTAAGCTATCTAAACACGCCTTTTGGATTGTAATTTTGTCTTCAGATATATGATATACTATGGTTTAGCATTAATAATTAGGTAGCTGGCTAGGTAAAAAAAATCATAACACAACGATGTTAAAACAGAATTATCGATCGTTTAACTTCTTGTTAAAATCTAATACTACCGATTCATTATCTCAAAAATCATACATAAACATACTTTTATAATATCTACGAATTATACCATTGTATATATCATCATGTCACAATGGTATACCAGTGCTAGTTACGTCCATTTATCATACACAGTGACAGAAACTCAAATTTACTGCACATTCGATGCGCAATTTTTTCTTTTGCCCTGCTTCGCCAGATCTTGTACCCAGTCTCACTAGATAGCGCGGTCGAATTAATGACATAATTGTACCACGAATGCATGCACGCTCATAATACGGATTCCTGATTGGATCGTTCAAAGCGGTTGCTATAAAGATAATTGCTAGGATAAGCGGCGAAACCTGAGTTTCAAGAATGTGCTATCCCTGCAGTAGTAAACCTCGCCTACAAAATAGCAATATAGCGTCGCAATGAAAGTTTTTTCATTCAAACCCTTCTATTGAAATTTAAAGTGAATAGAATTACTTTGACAAAAGAATCTATTTATATAAATAACACACGCGATATGTTACAGGGTTTCTCAGAAAAAATACTACCGTAAATTATAACTTCAAATCAATAGATACATAACATACATTCTTTCTATCAAAATTTCCACATAACTGTTCGCAAAGGGCTTATCTAATAAGCATAGAATAATGCGTTATTTTGATCTGCTAAGCAATTAATTCTAATAAAAATTAATCTATTTGTACAATATCAATTTTTCATACTTAATTCACGTGCGCGATACAGATGATAAACCTTGCAAAACCAATTTACTTTAATTGATATAAAAACTAATAATGTGAAGAATGCGTTATTTTTATCAGGGAATAGAAATTAAACCTCAGGTGTGTTCACGCTGAAATTTCATGCTTATCACCTTATTAAATCAAACCAATTTTAGTTAACAAGTAACAATCAAATTGAATTCCATTATTAACATTTCATTCTGCACTTGTTTCTCGACGACTTTACGATATTGTACAAAAAGGGTCATATCTCTTGAAATTTAGATCTATCTGGCATATGAATATAATCAATGGACGCAGAACAGATGGGGCCTTCGAACCAATGCCAATTTAGCTATCTTTGTGCCATTTTTCTTATAGCTTCTGATTTTATTCTTCATTTTTCACTTTCTTCCTACTTATTTTTTCGATTTTATTTTCTCTTGACATTTTTCTCATAGCTTTTCTTTCATTTCCCGAAAACCGGATGAAAAACAATTATCGGATCCCTGTGATATGGACACTTTCGTCATAGTCTTACAGAATGTAAAACAAAGTATACAATGTTTTTTCGAACATCAATCCTACAAACCTTTATTATTACGTAGCCAAATCCGCACCCTCTCTAAAATTTAAACTTAAAACAGTGTTTTATCATAGTCTAGCTAGTACACACAATAGTGTATCCAATGAAAAAAGAGATAAAGATTATTGAGCACTGTTCATTGACTATAATGAAACATTGTTTTGCGTTTAAATTTTAGAGATATTCATTTTTCAGTGGACACTGGGCTATAACGATCTATCTGTCTATCTGTCTATCTGTCTCTCTGTCTGTCTGTC
>JAUKPT010005205.1:0-10587 GCA_032273505.1 Nanomia bijuga | reverse complement strand
TGGCGTTCTTAACTACAGGCCATGCCATCGTGCATGTTTTTTTACGGAAAGTACCTTCCTGGTATTTTCTTGATCTACTTTTTTCAGAGGGAATTGATAAAGTGACATAAAACACTATGAAATATTGAAACTTGCGGTTTCTAATTTTGGCAGGTCAAAGGTAACACCTTAACATATATTCGTGTAAATTTTTGTGAAAAACGGGGTTCGCATTCAGAAGATATTGAGAAAAGTCTTTCAAAAGAAAAATGAAAAAAAATCTTATACCTTTTCATTAAATGATCTATCTAGACGGTGAAAGCATTGCTGTAAGTAATTATTCCCCCCTTGGGATTCGAATTAGAGAGAGTCAACTGTAATGTCAATAATAGAATCGTTTCACTTTAATTTCTTAATAAAACTTATGGACAATAATCTTTTTGATTTTTTCGTTTAATTTCTTTCATAGACTGGCTCGATTTTCTTGCAAAGGGCAGGATCTTCTTGCACCAGAAGTTGCAGAGCCCTGCCATAAGGATGAACCAAACTCGTTAAAACCCGGCCCATTATAATTCCATTTCGGGAACTCCATTGGGACACGCTGCCGGCAACATCAAAATTTGATTTATCCCTCGTATTTTGAGGGATCATTGTTTCAACGTTTAGTCTTGATAATCCAATTAAGGGATATATTTTTAGTTAACGGAATTTGGCTTAAGAGAGACCACAAAAAACGAGGTGCACAATCTCTTTTTTTTTAAATATCGATGCACGTGCGCCATCATCTGTCAAGAAATTTTTATGAATATATTAATATTAAATGCAGGTAATACCAGGGCCATTATTTATGGAGTTCGCGAAACGGAATCATAGTGGACCGGGTTTTAACGAGGTTGGATGAAAACCTCTGTTTTAAAATGGTTAACCATGCACCCTACTCCAGCTAAACACCCGCGTAAACTTTGGGAAAGAAGAACGGATGTAAGTAATGGACACAAGTGTAGAAATGCTTTTTTTCATAAACAGAACAAGTATAAAAGTGAAAGATAAAACATTTTTCAAAATAAACTTCTTTTTACTGCACCTTAACGTTTAAGAGAAGTCAGACAGTCAGAGAGTTCGATTGACCAAGATTGTTCCAAGCAATAACACTATCAGGGCTTTATTTGACTCATATTTGCAACAAACGACTATTAATTTTAGAGATCCCCCCTCCCTAGTGTCTATTAGAGAGCAAAGAGTAGTTCAACAAGTGTTTGTGAAAGTAACTTTTGTGTTTTAGGCAAAAATGAATGTTAATTTCTACAAACACGTAACACGAATATGTCACTCGAAAGGATCCATTTTATGATCCGTAAAAAATTAGCCCAACCGCTTAATTTCCTTTCTTAACTTTCTCTGACCTTGAAAGAGATTCTTGATTTTCTATTAGACTTTACCATAAAATAATTTACTTATACAACAAAATTGATGATGAACGTAAAGAAGAAACGTGAGAAGAAATCTTTTGTGAGAAGAAATTTTCACGAAATTTCATTTCGATAATTTCCATAAATTTGCAAAAATTCCACGAAACACGTCAAAATTGTCAATTCCCGTGAAAATTAAATTTTCCCTTCTTTTTCAGCTTTTTTTTATAGCTTTTACGAGCCTAGAAATTTGTCAATTCACGAAATTAAATTCTAATTTTGACATTTATTAGTGAAACTAAATTCCTCGAAAATTTCTTCTTCTTAATGAAAACATTCCCTTACAGTAACTAGAGAATAACCATGGTAACAAAAGCCTTACAAAATCTTTCATAAGAATAGCAATCACAGTCTGGACAGAGGTCTAGGAAGAAAACAGGCTATTTTCTCACCAAAAAGCAGGACAAAAAAACACCCAATAAACAGGAAAAACATGACAAAAAATTAGTCCAAAACAGAAAAAAACAGGCTGTTTTTACTTCCTTTTTGCCTCATGATCCTTTGTAAGTGTGTTTCATAACCTCAATCATTCCTTTTGTAACAAATATTTACACTGATCACAGACAAGAGTAGATATAGTCATACACTATTTTTCATTCCTTTTGTAACCAACATTTAAACTGGCAGACATTTTTAGCTATTTAATTTTTTTTATGGAGCAGGCAGGACCAAAAAACATGATTTTTACCTAAAAAAGGCCCAAAACAGGAAAAAAAAACAACTGGAAAACATGCTCAGATGCCCTAAAACATGAAAATCATGCATTGTCCGGACCCTGCAATCAGTTTCAACTTTTCAAACTAAAACTTAAAACATAGAATTTAGATGGAGATCTTTTTAGCAAAATAAACTTTTGTAGAATCTGATTTTGCTAATGTGGGCACTTTTCGCAAATGGTCCACCTGAAATTTGTAAAAGAAACGGAAGAACCTTAAAGCCTAACAATTCAATTTTTTACCAAGTTGTGACACATGGTCCAATTAACAACCCCAAGAAATCCTACCAAAACAATTGAGGGAGAAATGCGGAAAAATGGCTAATTTGTGGCAAACAATGACTAAAATGGTCGATTTTAGTATCACGAGAACAGCTGGTTCCACTTTTCTATTCGTGTTTCATATAAACTTCACCCCTTAAATTATCAAAAATGGCTAAAATTGTCATGTTCTGTTAACATATACGAGGGAAAATGGCTACATTCGTTAATTTTGAAACATTTGGTCTACCTTAAGGATACTTTTCGCAGTTTTTGGACCAAATCGACAAAATTTGAACCCGCGAAAATGTTTAAGATGCCGAAAGTGCGAAAATTAATTCCTGCAAAAAAAATTCAAGAAAGAACTTCTTTAAACAGAGGTAATCAATATTATTAAATTTTTCATTTATTTTTAAGTATATAGAACAAAGTTTTTACATTCATTACTGATTTTTGAAGGGTTCCAAATGCTGTTTGACAAAATATCAATTTTAGCTTAACAGCGAAAAAAAGTTCTGCGTTAAGAATCAAACAAACCACGAAAATTAATTTCCGCCAGAAACGATTTTGCATATCTTTATCGACTGCGAAAATTAGTTCCAACGAAAATTAGATAGGTAATAGAATTAAGGTAATAGAATTACTTCCTTACCCACATGAACTTTTTTTGGCTTCAAATCAATAAGTTTTATACGTGTAAAAAAGTCTTCTGACAAAAAATGCCAGGAAGTTCCTGGAAAAGTAAGCTAAAAATGGCTTAAAATTGCAAAAATTGCTGATTTTGATATTTCAAGAACCAAAGGTCCAATAGACTGTTGAATGCTCAATCGAGCTGGAAATCCAAATCTTCTAGGCCTATCTCATATTTATTTTCATCTGATGAAACCTTAATTTCTCAATCATGTTATCACCTAGCCTTTCTTGTTTTTTATTCTCTCCATTTGTATCACGTGTATACATCATATATGTGTTATTGGAAATTGTAGACGTTGTGTCTTAGGGCATTCTGCCAAATTCAACAAGCAGTTCTCATAATATTGAAATTGGCTATTTCAGCCATTTTAAGCCATTTTAAGCCTACTTTTCCAGTACTTCCGGGCAATTTTTGTCGGCAGACTTTTCTGTGCATAAAAACTCATTGTTTTGAAGGCAAAAGGAAGTTGAGGTGGGTAAGAGAAACTGATTTTCAAAAAATCTAAGTTTGATCTTACCAGGATGTTCCTAAGTGGTTCAAATATGTGGGGAATACTTTTTACCCCAAAAATTCTTACTCAAATCAGAATTATGATAAAAAGTACACATTTTGTTCTTTTTTATTTGTTAGCCAAATATCATTTTTCAGTGCTTCTATGTGTGTATTTCTTGTTTTAATTCGGGTTTTTTACATAAAATTCCCCACTTATGGGATCACCGCTATACATGGAAGCAAGGAATGTACCTGCCTGTTTGCAAATTAATGATAAAAGTTACACAATCAATTTCATATTCAAAATATTCTCTTTAATCATGTTGTAGGCAACTATTTCATTTATTTGTTCATATTTTGGTCTCATAGAACTCTATAACCTTCTTCCTCATCATAAAAGAATTAAAACTGTCATTTTCAACAAAAAACATGAACAAAAGGACACAAATCGAGAATGTGTACTGATAATCATTACCCTAGACTTACAGCAGAATTCTGATCATGTTTCACCTGGAGAATCTTGATCTTATAGACTCATAGTGTAATATTCTCAGCTATTTTGCAAAAAAAATGATACACATCTTAGACAACGTTAAAAGTTGTTCATTATTTTTCATTTGCTTTGTCTTCAAATCA
This sequence comes from Nanomia bijuga, assembly GCA_032273505.1. Classification (NCBI taxonomy): domain Eukaryota; kingdom Metazoa; phylum Cnidaria; class Hydrozoa; order Siphonophorae; family Agalmatidae; genus Nanomia; species Nanomia bijuga. The sequence goes on along the minus strand of JAUKPT010005205.1, from coordinate 6,341 downwards.
CTAGTTTTTATCTTTTAAGTTACCATGGACATTATTAGAAGCAATGCTTTAAGTAAGGAAATGACTAAAAGTGCACAACTGCAAATGAAAAAAGGACACAAAAATTTTTTTCATGATATTTGCTCTTCTATATAAATTTAGTTATTCACAAAAAAGAAATACAATTTATATTCTGACCATTTGTATTCAGAGTCACTTTTCATTTGTGATGTATTTTGGTATTTTCTCTATTTTTCTGATGTATCGGTGTCCTTTTTATCTCTTCCTTGTCGGTCCTAGCGCACTTTTTTCTGGCTCACATGAATCTCTTAGGTATAAGTAGTTTTAAATGAGAAATCTCAAAAATTACAAATGGGAAAAATGCTACGTGTCATAAAAATTGGGTAATTTTCAATTAAAATGTGTCATTTTAATCATCTTTCTATCCTAGGACCTTTTACAAAAATGGACCGGGACACTTAGTGCAACATGCCTGAGAAGTATGATTTGATAACTTAGACCCAAAAACAAAATAGAAGCATTTTTATCATCTCTTTCTTTAGATGCAGTGTGTCCTTTTAATCATCATATTTGCATGCCCAGAAAACATGCAAAAATTATCCGATTTTAATTGAGATTTTTACATTGGGTAGTATTTGTAATTGGCAGCTTACATGACCATTTTTGTATGATATGATCAACATCTTAATAAATTACTAGGTCTATTTATCAAAAGGTCCTAAAAAGCCATTTAGTGGTCACTTTGCTTGAATGCGTCCAGTTCACATAATAGTCTATTAGGTATTTGGAAAGACTATTAACTCGAGATTTTTCCACAAGTTCATCTTGTGAAATCTCAATTTGATTCTTTCCGCGCCGTCAGAAGGACATGTTCATGATGTTTTACCAAAATGAGATATTTTGGCTTCTTTTTGTATTAAGGCTCACAAAATAAGCATTTGTTGGTTATCTCAATGAATCCCAATACATCTGTTCAGACCATGTTCTCTGCATATAAAAGCTTTAAAATTTCAAGAATGTATTAAAAATATTCTAAATTTGTTTAGAATTTCTTTTCACCCTAATTACTCTAAATAATAACTTTGAATACGTTTTAGAAATGCAACTCTGACAAAAAGTTGCATATGCACTGCAAGTTTGTAAATTTTAATTCTCTCTTTTCGATTTATCCATGTCCGCTTTCAGTGGTTTGCATTGCAATCATTGTTTGGAAAAAAGTCTTTGTAACATGTTTGTCTTTGTAATGAGTCTTCATAATATGTCAAATTTATAAAGCGTTAAGATGTACTAAAATCAATAGAAATCAATTGTCTGTATTAGCAGATTCTCTGCTTTATTGTTTATCTTCAGGAATAAAAGCTGGTAAGAGGTATCACAAATATCCTTTTTAATCACCAAAAAAACTAGCCAAAAAACTGTAAAATATGATATTTTAGCATTTTCACATTCACTTTTGGCTTCATCATCTTACTCGTGCATAATGACTAGACTTGCACTTCATCAAAATATTCACATTATAAACATATACTTGTGCAAAAATAAGATATCTTCTTTTTCTTATGGTTAGTATTATGCAAATATATCAAATGTTTTACGTCGTATAAGATTTTATTTGAACACGCAAACTCGCTTTAAAAAAGCATAGTTAAAATCTGCCACCAGTTATGAGAGTGAATTTAGTCCCCAATTTTTTCAGCTGTCAGCGAGTGGTTGGCAGAGCAAAGCAAGGGAGTAAACAGCTAAATTTGGGGAAGGAATTCCATCTTTGAACACCAGAAATCTTTTGAAAAGTTGTTAGATTTAGGGATGTGTTCACATTTTTTCTCTTGGCCAAAATTTCTACCCTCTAAGGTGATAGTAGTATCATTAGCACTCATAAAAAGTGATCTAGACATTCAAAAAATTGTTCAGAATTTTGACATGCATTCTGACCCCTCCCTGTTGCTTGTAGGAAATACTAACTGATCTGCTTTGATCAGCTGTGAAATGATCTTCAAGGTCTAAAAAATGGCTTATTTTAAAACTTGATGACTTGATCAGTACTTGACCATTAAATGTTTATTCAGTTACAGGCAAGAATATCTTTACTTAATACCTTTTATCTCAATGTTTTCTTTTCTAGAGTTTCGATCTATTTGATGATCAACATATTGTTTGAATCTTTTTTTTTTTTTTTATTCCGAACAGTTTCTATATTGAATTTTTAGCAAGAATGTACGTCACCTCTATCAACTTATCAAGTTTCTTGGTGCGAGAGAACTATCGCTGTTTTATTACGAGCTAAGGGAAATGGTATCACAGATTAAACCGACATTAGTAATTCAAGTTTAGAATCCAAATTTTGCAAACATGATCTCAAAGTATATTCTCTCGTTGGTTTATTCATTAGTTTGTACAATTTTGCTTGTTCATTTCTAGGTTTCTTCCTTGGTTTGTACGATTTTGTACATCCATTGTTAGTTTGTACGATTAATTTGTACATTTGTTCCTTTGTTAGTCTATTCCTTCGTTGGTTTGTACAATTTGCTTATTTATTTGTTTCTTCATTCGATCATACAACTGGTTTGTATGATGTGTTTGTTCATCAGTTGGTTCATTGGTTTGTTGATTCTTGGACCATTCTTCGTGTTTGAGATTTAAAATGCAAAATTTTCCCCTACGTGCCCACACTATGGGAAAAACTTCTGGATAGACTCACTTACTTTTCTTTATCTATTTGCAAAAAAAATAATGTTCTCATGCCTGTATTATACTAAGTTGGTCCCCTGGCAGTCATTCTGTATTGAAGATTGTCATTATATATCTAGTTTTTTATTGTTAAAAAAATGTTTGTTCCTTTTAACTTTATTTATCAGGCCTCCAAAATAGTCCTTAAATCCTAAAATGTCCTAAAGTTTTGAAATTTTATAATTTTGTCCTATAAAGTCCTAACATTTGAAATGTCTTAAATGTCTTAAAATTTTTCAATAATATTTTGTAACTGCCTCAAAATAGTGAATGGGTCCAAAAACATGCATTTCCAGGCGTTTCAGATGCTTAATATTTCAAAATTTTCCGCCAATTGGTGGTGGTCATAAATCTTTTTGCAAAAAATTGAAATATCTACTGATTTACCAAGCTATGGGCTTGTACCCTGGAATAACCCTGTATATTTTTCTACCTTCTTAATTTTTTATTACCATGTACTTTCAGATTTCCAGACTTAATAAGGGCCAACTTGAAAGTACCACTGTTTCTTGCTCTACCAGGAAGAAATTTTGTAGATTTAGTCCTTTTTTCACAAAAATAAGATTTTGCACTGTTATTAAGAGGCTTGTTACTATTAGGCTGTTACTCGACCCTGTTGGGGGGCTTACAACCCCCAGCTAAAAGGGACTCCCTGTGCACCCTTTGGTGCTCAGCTTGTATTGTTCACTTTGCTCCCATTTTCACAGATGGCATAAATTTCCCTTATTTTTATCACTGCTGTATTGATGTTACTTGCATGGTTGTAGGAAGGGTTACAAAAATATATCTTTTGCTTTTGTTTTAGAAGTTTTGCTCACAAATATTTATTGGTAAATTACCACGTGATATGTATGAAGATGAACTTGTACCCTTATTTGAACCTCATGGGAAGTTGTATGATTTAAGAATTATGGTGGACCCATTTTCTGGTCTTAATAAAGGATTTGCTTTCTGTACTTACACCACTAAAGAAGGAGCACTTGCAGCTGTTAAGAATATGGATAAGAAAGAAGTGCGTGATGGTAGAAAGCTCGGTGTGTGTTTATCCCAAGCTAACAACCGCCTGTTTGTTGGTTCTATCCCAAAATCTAAAACCAAGAAACATATATATGATGAGTTCGCTTCTCAGGTTGAACATCTTAGTGATGTCATTGTTTACATATCTTCTGAAGATAAGACAAAGAATAGAGGATTTGCTTTTTTGGAATTTGAGTCACATAAAGATGCTTCATTAGCTCGGCGACGTTTAATGAGTGGACGTATAAAGGTATTTGGAAATATAACTCCTACTGTGGATTGGGCTGATCCTATCCAAGAACCGAATGAAGATGTTATGGCTAAGGTAAATAAAAATTCAATTAACTACACTCAATTTTAACTTTACCTAGCATTTGATATTTTTGCATGGAGAATTCATTGTAGATTATTTCTTGGTCAGTAGGGAAAACAGGTTTGGTTGGTATTGGAGAACCCAATGGGTAGTATGGTGGTGGTAGACAAACATGTGGTTTCCTAACTTGTTTTTAAAGGATTAACAATAAAAAGCATCCTTATAATTCACCCCCATCTTTTCTTTAGAGGGAGGATAGAGATTTCTAAACCTGCATAGCAGTCCAAGAAAGGCATAATAGTCCGGGGGAAATATGAAAAAATTTCCTTAACCCCTCATTTTTGGGTGTGGAATTTTTTTTTTCTGAAATGTCAGGATGGTCCCTAGATCCAATATCCGGTGTATGCCAACTTGGCACCCTTGGGCAAATTGAGATAATGACGTTATCATTAAAGGACCTAAATAGTGTTTTACCTAGTGAAAAAATATTTTTCATCCAAACATGATGTTATTATATATCAATCGAAAGGAAATCCTGTGCTGATTAAGAATCAAAATAGAACTCAGGTTTGGAAATCAATATTTTGGCATGAATGACGTCATCTATTGTCTCAATTGTAAGAAAAGGCCATAATCATATCTTCTGAACCAGTGACCGCACGAAGATGACTGACCCCTCATCTTAATCGCGATACCAACATTTCTATTGTGTTTGATCCGAAAAAAGTTAATTTGATCAAGAGAAGAGGTTGAATTAATAATTGCGATAAAATGCCTAGATCTATAATTGTAGTTGATAACCTAGAAACTACACATAGAGGTCCTGCACATGGTAAGAAAATGTTTGTAAATGATATAGATCAGATTGGTAGCAAATTTGTATATAATAGGTAGCTTAGGAAAAGGGTGCCCGTCCTCCCTTAAGAAAAGGGTAAAAATCCCTTAAATAGACCACACCTTGATTATGAACCCTAGTCAAATAATAAGTCATAACTTCTTAACTGGATTCTTCTCCATCCATTTTTATTAGTCTCTTCTTCGTCTGCATTATGATCGTCTCCTTTCCATATGCTATAACATTTCCCAGAGCAGAAAATACTGCACGAAAGACGATTTTTTGAATATTTGCATTGATTCGTCGAACATGGTTCATTGGAAGAATGATTACATTTAAATAATTTAAGAACTTGTTCTGGGACAGCTTTTTCACCATTTGGTATCATTATAGGTTGTAAAAGCTTATTAATTTCATCTCTATGCCATCCATATTTGCATGGATCTAGCGATGGTGGATCTTTTGATAAGCTGTTAGACCAAACAATTGCTTGAAAATGTGCTCTTAGAACATTTTGTTTAAACACAGATGTAGTTGGTGGGAGAACAGAAAGCTTTGGAGAGCTAGTCAATTTTCCGTTTTCAGTTCTTTTTCTCCATAAAGTGAATCTTGATGAGGACATATCAGTTTGCTTTGGCAATCCATAACACAATCTTATAAACTCAGTAGCTTCGGAAAATTTATTCTTGATCAATATATTGAGTGCTTTCTTTTTGCCAATGTTGTTAAGCTTAGGAACGGTATCACAACCAGTGAGTGAATGCATTGGAAGTAAGAAAGGAATGATTTCACGGCGAGAGGCGATTGTTTCATTTATATTGATTAATTTTCGCTCATGGTGTGTTTCCTCCATCAGAATAACAGCTTTTAATAAATGTTTTTCAACAAAATTCAATAATAGTACAAATATGTCAGTGTCGTCACATATAACTTTAATCAAATTACTTCCATTTTCTGCAGCGTGGAACACTTGCTGAATAATTATAATGTCTGCTTCTTCGTGACTAGTTCTTAAATCATCCCTTAATTTTATCTCATCCCAATTGACTTCGAAAAGTGTCTCATCTGATCCACTGACTACTAACTTTTTACTATAAATTTCATTTGGAAAACAATCTCGAAGGTATTTACAAATGATATCAATGAGCTATATTTTATTATTAACTGATGTGAGGGCTGTTTGCTGAGATGGGGGAGGAGTGTTTAGTAGAAAATGATGCTGACACCGAACAGCTATAGTCAAAATAACGATCAAAAATAAGATACACATCACTCTGCTTCAGATATTTGGATATGTTGTAATAAACAGCTTTAGCAAGATCTTCCACTGTCCCTTTTATTGGCCAATTTACGATCCAAAGTAATGCACTGTCATCTATAACAACTGCATCAATATTATTGTAACTTCTGTTTGATGACACAATCTGAAGTGTTTTCTTCAATTGGGAT
>JAUKPT010005204.1:0-10589 GCA_032273505.1 Nanomia bijuga | reverse complement strand
ACACACACACACACACACACACACACACACACACACACACACACACACACACACACACACACACACACACACCTCTATTATCTACATCACGATATTATATAATGAATAGTAAATTAATTTCACATCTAATGTGTGCACGATCTTTCTTTAATGTTACCGACACTTTAAGAACGCACTCGAGATCACTAAGGGAGGATGAATCGAATTTTGACATCGCTTTATGATATGCGTTTGTGTATTCATCTCCACATCTCTCGATTCAATTCTCTTCTCTTTCTTTTTATTATGAAGAAAAAGAATACAATGCATTGTTCATGATGAACTGTGAATAACAGACAATGGTGTTGTATTTATTGATTTGTTCGTGTGGTGTGTGGTACTGGGGTGAGTGTGATTTATACTAGTTTTTTTTTTATTACCATTCTCTCAGATTTGCTGTTCACTTCTTTTATCATTTCTAGCGCAACTGTTGACGGGAGAGGACGTGTGGCACTTTTTCATTTTGTTAATTATAGGTAAATTCGCCATTTGATAGGCTGGGAATTACATCATGAGGTAAATTCGCCATTTAATTGGTTGGAAATTACATCACGGAGGATCTGTTTGGTTGATTTCAAAAATGTCGTCATCTGATGTTATCTTTTTGTTGAAACTTTGGAACTTCGTTATGAAATTCTTAAGTGAACCAATCGAAATCGTGATGACGTAATTTACCTATCGTTTGCAGATGATTCGCTTATAATGCAGCAAATGAATTTATTTGACATAATTGTTTCTGTGAATTGATATATTAATTTTTTGTATGTGGTTCAATTGTAGAACTGCAGTATAACGTGTGTACCTCAGTGCTTGTATGGTAAATGTTCATGTTGATATGCTTCTGTAACATAATTAGGGAGCCATCTCGAAAATTTCTCTAATTTGATTGATTGAAAATGACATCATCAAGATTCTGATTGGTTCGTTTAAAAACTTCAAGTTGTGACATATTGAGATGAGCCAATCAAAATGTTAATGATGTAATATTCAACCAATCAATGGTCTAAATCAGACAACGTTTTTGAGATTATCCCTAATATTTACCGTTTGATTGGTTCAAAATTACATCATCAAGAACCTGATTGGTTCACATAGAATCATTTTCGTGATTTTGAGATTTAACAAAACATCAAATTGTGACATTTTGAATTGAACCAATCAAAATCTTCTTGACATAGTTTTGAACCAATCGAATGGCAAATTTACCGATAATTTACAGACAAGCCCTTACGTTGACGTTGATTTTTCCGATGCGAGTAGTTTCAGGTAATGCTCCTTACGAACCTTTCTATAGTTGCAAATGTATTATTTTAATTTTGTGTGCATTTTGTTGCACTGGTATTAGTTAGTGTTTGTTTTTTCGTCATCTTGTGTTAATGTCTGTATAGAAAGTATCGAATGTCATTTTTATTTCTTCCATACCTCATATATTTATTATTTTATTATTTTCATCAATAAAGTCCTGGCGAGTTGAGACAGAAAATGTAAAAAAGACAGAAAAGGTAAAACGCACAACTTTGGTTTATCTTTCAGATTTCCACAAATAAATTGTGCATCAAGGAAATGTTTTTTTATTCTGACATTTCTCTGAAATTTGTTGTTTACATTTTTCAGGGTTTTGAAGGAATGTTTTGTAGTTTTGTATTTTGTCTTAATCCTTTTCATCGACGTCGTTTTCTGTTCGACGTCATCGTTGAACTGTGCCTTAACTAACTTGTACTGTGTTCAGTAAGATTTTCGTACACAAATAATCAGTAATCACTGTTTCATTAGCTGCGTGTTCGGTAAGGGATCATCTGAAAACTTCGTCTAATTGAGACATTTGATTGATTGGATATTGCATCATCAAGATTCTGATTGGTTTATTTCAAAATTATGTCATTATTGTCGACTATAAGGAATCATCAAATTGTGACAACCAATCAGTTTCTTCATGATTATTTGTACAAATAATCGGTATATTCACTGCTTCATTAGTTAAGATGGTACGTCATCAAAGAATCTGATTAACTCACTTGAGAAATGACGTCACCATTTCGAATCGAACCAATCAGAATGTTGATGGTGAAACTTTGGCTTAACTGTTTTTGTTTCTTTTGAGAATAATATTTTTTTTATGAATTTTTTTGGATTTTGTTCAGTACAATTGCTTAGGAATCGTCTCAAAACTTTGTCTAATCAAGACTATTGATTGGTTGATTATTACATCAATAAGAATCTAATTGGTTCATTTAAAAATGTCACAATATTGATGTTTTCTTCTAGTCAAAAATGGTGATATCAGTGAGTGGTGAAAATTGTTTTTTGAACCAATCAGAATTTTCATGTTATATTCAACCAATCAATAGTGCAAATTATCGGTAAATTTTAATAATTGATTGGTTTGAAATTACATCATATAGATAAATTGTTTAATTAAGAAATTCTCAATTTGTACTTTTGTCGAAAGTAGGGGAGCCAATCACGATCTTCATGGTGCGATTTTGAACCAATGAAATTGTAAATTTTACCTGTAATTTGCAGACAAACCCTTGGAAATTGGAAAAGACAGGATGAAATAGTGTATTTTTAGCGGCTTGTTGAAGAAAATGCTGATACTAGGGTTGCACAGGAGCTATCTCTAAATTCTATCAACTTTAGTATATTGACTGGTCAAATGTTTTCATCGTTTTTACAACATATCAAATTGTGAACCAATAAGACTCTTTATGATGCAATATTCAACCAATCAATAGTCGAAATTAGAGATGATTCCTTAATCAATCTTCCAAACTTTCGTTCTGTTGCTTATTATCATAACGAATCGTTTTTATCTTTGTAAAAGCAGTTAATAAAATATATCATGGATGCGTGTGTTTTTTTAGCATGTTATTCTTTTACAATGTATCTCGTACATATACATATATATATATTTTTAGGCTCAAAAATCAAAAATCAAATATCAAAAAATCAAAAAATTAATAAATAAATACTTAATTGTCATGAACAACACTAATATTACGCAATTTCCACCACGAATTGCTGTCGGGAATTTCGGCGGCGACCGTGGCCGTCACCAGTTGCCCGTCCAGTCGTTGATTGTCGATGAAACGAAACAGTACATCGACGGGCTTGGAGGCGGGCACGACGAAGAGTTCGATTCCGATTCGGGCGACAAAGACGAGAAACCAGGCGGATTATCGGATCATCATGTACGTAAGAAATCGGGTAAAAAGACACGCGGGAGGGTGAAAATCAAAATGGAATTTATACAAAATAAACTGCGGCGTTACACGACGTTTAGTAAACGCAAAACGGGTATCATGAAAAAAGCATATGAATTAAGTACTTTGACCGGAACACAAGTCATGTTGTTGGTTGCCTCGGAAACCGGTCACGTGTACACGTTCGCAACACGAAAATTACAGCCAATGATCACGTCGGAGAGCGGGAAAGCATTAATCCAAACGTGTTTGAATTCGCCCGATCCGACCCCGACTCAACAACCGGTATTGCAACAGCAACAACAACAACAGCAACAACAACAACAAGCACAGACAATCACACCGCTATCGCTAGAAATCTCACCGACACAGGTCGGCCTCCCGCCCGCATGTGCGCAGAGGATGTCACAGACAGGCTACGAAGAGCCGGATCTGCAATACGCGAACGGAGAGGAAGACATGAAAACGTCGTCGACGAACGAAGCGACGATGCATTACAACAACCAGACCGGGGAGACATTTTCAGTCACGAATTACGCTTCGCCAAACGGCCAAAACAATTCGACAAAGGGAGGCTCGTATGCCGTGCAACCTGTCGGCAGCATAACCACGATATTTACACCCTCGGGTGTCGCGAATAATCAAAACACAGCCACCGCGGTTCAATTACAAAACGCGCATGCGCAGGCGATGCAACAAGAGCAGCCGCAAATCCTGTGTGGACAGTTGCAGCTCCATCGCATCCATCCGCAAAATATAATTCTAACGGGAAACTCTGGCGTTCAACAGAATCACATTCTGTTGAACCAAGTGAACGAGGGACACAATAATACACAACTAGTGAACGACAACTCACACGTGACGTCATCGGAGAGTCATTCGGCGGATATGGCGCCCTCTTCGACGCAACACGAAGTTATAACTTTTGTGAGTCCCGAGGTCTCCTCGGGAACACCGCTACAGATGTTGTATAACCCTAGCGGGGTGATGTACGCGTCGTCAAGGACGTTGAAACGCAGCGACAGTCAGAACAGTAACGACGTTGTGACGTTACAACAACACACGCCCGTGATTCAAAAGTCGGGCCTGCAAACCGACTCTGAATTGTGTTCGGCTATAAATAGAACGATGGCGGAAGAGAGCGCACGCATATCTCGCAACAATCAAAATGATTTATAGTATTCACAAGAATTTAAGAGGTTTGTCTTCAAAATTAAATTTGCCATTTCATTGGTTAGAAATTACATCATGAAGAATCTGATTGGTTGATTTTAAAAATGTCGTCATTTGATGCTTTGTTAAAACTAAAAATGTTTAAAATATATTTTGATACACCAATCAGATTCTTGATGATGTAATTTAGAGCCAATTAAATCTGCCATAGTTTTGCAGACAACCTCTAAGATGGATAATTACACTAAGGGAGAGCTAACAAGAAAAACAAAAACAAAAACATTTTTTTTAAAGGAAACTGGATTTTGTTAGGAATCCAATTTAATCTACGAGAGAAAAGCATTTTCCTTTAATTTATGCGAGTTTTTTTGTGTATATTTAGATCACTTTCGGAAGGAAAAACGTTAAGCTACAATTAAGAGATGCTAAAATGCTGATTCACGGATAATACACTATAAAGCTGAAGGAATTTCTATTTTCAGATCGCAAAACCTTGAACGAAAATTCAGTTTCTATTTCACTGTTTTTTTCCTCTGCTCTTTGTGTGACTATGCACGTATAGAAATATAGTTTTAGATAGTCAAAAGGTTTCAATTCGAAATTGATTTGTTTTTTGTTCAAAGTAAGCCGTACTAAAACAATGGCTGGGAAAGAAAAAGACACCTACGCGTGTGGGATTCATAACTAACTACGTCGAATTTAGAAGAAAAGTTCTCAAGTGTCGATAAAAGGTTCCCAAAAGAAAGATATAGAAAATATACAAAATAAAATCCTTAAAAATTTTACAATTGAAAAGTCTTTTTGTTTTTATCTCAGTGCTTTGGCATGCTTGAGATCTTAATGAAGTCTCTTTCTTCAATCCATTAGTAATTGTTCAGCAGAAATCATGATTTCCGTTTTTTTGACCAATAATGAACAAACTTTTGACCAAATAATTATTCTGACGATTAAGAAGAACAAATCAATTTTCTCATTGTCTCCTTCAATTAAATGCATCTTCACTGTTAAACACACCAGATTTAAGGGTTTCGTCTGCAAATTATGGCAATTTCATCTTTTGATGGCTCTAAATTACATCATCAAGAATCTTATATTTTTCATCATTTTATACTTTTTAAAAAAACATCTAAATGACGATGTATTGAAATCATCCAATCAGATTCTTCATGATGCTATTTTCAACCAATCAAACAGTTAGAATAGCGGAAATTTGGCGACAAACCCTTGGTATCTCTATATAAAATTTAGTTTTCTTATTATTTTTCCTTTTCACAGCTTCGCCTCTTCACACATGAAGAAGAGGAAGAAGAAAGTTTTATTAAAACAAAAAGAGAGTTTACTCACACACGTCAAATTATATTGTTATAGTTGTTTTTATTTTTTTTGACTTGAGGATTTGTCTACATATTAAAATTAGCCATTTGTTCAATCAATTGGTTCAAAATTACATCATGTAGAATATGATTGGATGATTTCAATATGTCATCATTTTGATGTTTTGTCAAAACTAAAAATGATGAAGATATTTTTTAATATACCAATCAGAATCTTGATGATGTAATTTAGAGCCAATCAAACGATTAAATTTGCCATAATGTGCAGACGATCACATAATCAGTAAATTCGCTGTTTTCATTGGTTAGAAATGACATCATCAAGACTCTGATTGGCTTACTTGTATATCATCAGCAATTTAAAGAAAACAACAATTGATGATGTAATTTTTTAAATCCAACCAATCAGAATCTTGATGTAATTTTCAACCATTTGGAGATAATCTCTGAAAAGGGATTTTGGCTAATCCTAACAGTTGGTTGATTAGAAATGACATCATTGAGATTCAACTTAGTTAGGCCTGAGCTCATACTTCGTGTTCTTTTTCATGAAATTCTGTATTGTGCTGCAGCCCCCCCCCCTCCCCAATTCGGTTAAACATTTTGTGAAAATCAACTTTTTTCGAACAAATTACTTACTCTAAACGGCTAAAATGAAGGGTTAAGAGAATCTTGAGACGAAAATTTTCTTGTCTGGCATTCTTTTAAACATTAATAAAACCAAATTTATCTGGTATTTTTTATCAGCGCAAACCCTTGATAATATCTACATGCAGCAAAACAAAAAATTTAATACAAATGACCCTCCCCCTTTGTGTCCTGTACATCACATGTCAAATTATGACATCTGAAATTGAAGCAATTACATTGTCATTTCCAACCAATCAAAAGAGCGAATTTTGATTTGTAGACACTCTCTTTCGTTTTTGTTGTTTCTGTTATTTTCTTTTTCGAGAATTTTGTTTTTTCTAATTGATGATAGTTATTAAATAATAAAAAATCAAAACATTGGTTTAACCAATCACATTCGTTCATTCATTGTTATTATTAGTTAGGGGTTGTCTACAAATGTTGACTGTTTCAGCCGTTTGGCTGGTTTAAAATGACAGCATCGAGAAGCTTATTGGTTCAATTTGAAATGTCGCAATTTGATGTTTTGTTAAAATCAAAAATGAAAAGGATCTTTGTGACGTAATCTTCAACCTATCGATAGTCTAATTCTACAACTTATCGGCAAATTTGCCATTTCATTGGTTGAAAATTACATCACCAAGATGGCAAAAGTGCCATTTCTTCAATGAACCAATCAGATGATGCATTTTTTATCCAATCAAATTTGAAATTTGACAATTTGACGACAATTCCTTATTTAAGATGAAAAGATGAGATGAGATATCATGACTTTATTTTTCTATTTTCTTTTTGTCGGGCAGAGAATATTTTGGTGGAAGCTCCTGAAATTCATTGACATTAAGTTATAGACCTTAATCCTGTAGTAAGCCTCTTGAAATGTATGGGGGAGGGTGAGGGGCTGGGCTGGTGTCGGGTTTTATTAGCTTGGTCTTGGTTTGACCTATTTTTGCCTCTATCTTCTGATTACAGCCTTCGTTTTTGATATAAATTAGCACAGACATAGTTCTTAAAAGATCAAAAGCATTTTTGAAAAATACTTATTTCTTTGTACTGTTTTTCTCACTTAAAGTGAAACCACTAAATACCCAGAAGGTACTTTCCGTGAAAAGACCTGCACGATGTCTAGGCCTATAGTAAAGAACGTGTGGCTGAAGGTAAGGGAAAAAATTGGTAGTGTTAGTGGGAGGTTCTTTTAAAAAACGCATCAAAAGTTGTAATGTTGTAATGTGTTTCAATGTCTGATTCCAGAAGAAACTTCTGCATGATAATTTGATTTGAGTACATAACTAAAAAATCTGCAAAATTGTGACTTGGATAAACGAATATACCTAATAAATAGAATGAAGGAACTTACACCAAGGTTTTCTGCCCGTTTCATGTTTGTTTAAATGTTATTGCTTATTTCTCAAGCATATTATTTATAACAAGTTTGCCACACCTCCTAGAAAAACCCCCAAATACTAAAATAAGTCTCCTAGACTCATCTAAAATCTCCTCAAAAATGTGACCTTTTGTAATTTTCCTCATTAGTTGAACCATTACCATTACCTTCAAATTGATGCGAGGCATGATAATTCTCCTAAAAACCCCTAAAAAATTGCCCCCAAAAAATGTGTAATACAATTAGGATGTAGGATGGAGAGTGCAGAAAGGCACCCTCTTATTTACAAGAGGCTCATTGATCGCTTAAGGGGGTTGTTTACAAATTATCGGTAACATTTACCGTTTGATTGGTTGGAAATTACGTCATCAAAAATATGATTGGTTATTTTAGAAATGTCACAATTTGTACTTTTGTCAAAATTCATAATCACGTAAATTATTCTAAATGAACCAATCAGGTTCTTGATGATGTAATTTTGAACCAATCACTGATAATTTGTAGACAATAATTCCTTATCATCTGCATGCTTTGCAACTTCAGCTTTCTATGAAAATGAAAACATCCTTGATTGAGAGGTCTCTGACCCCAGTTAGCGAGGAACCTGCATCACTTTCCAAAACATTATCTTGAATTGAGGAACCTTTCTTCCTTTCTTGTCCGAAGAAATTTTTTCATCAACCCTGGATATAAAAAAAAAGGAGATGGAAGTCCATCGTTGACGTTGGAAAGGAGTCCTTAAATCATTGGAGTTGTCCTCCAATACATTCAACCTACCAGGGCTCCTAAAACTCCTAAAATATGAGCTATTTTTTGGAATTTCTCCTAAAATCTTTTAAAATTGGTTATTCCCCAGTCCTGATGAGAATAAAAATAAAAAATAAAATGAAATGGAAAAATAGAAATAAAACAAGAAATCATCCAAAAATATCTTGACCATTTTTTGTCAATTTTTTAAGAAATCTCCTAAAAATTTAGAGAAAAAACTGAGTGGTCACCCTGAAAATTCTCTTTGTCAAGTCTTCGGATCATTACTTAATAGGGTAAATTGATCACTCTTTTTTGAGGAACCTTTAGAAGCTGAAGTTCACAAGGCCTGCTTTACAAATTTCTATTTCATTGTTGTGTCATTTTTTTTTTGTCATGACACTCGTTGCATTTTGTTTTATTGTTTTTTGTTTTGTCATATTTTATTATTAAAAGATTTGTGGAATTTATATCTTTTTAAAATACTACTTTTCGCATTATATTTGAGATGAAAAAACGTGAAAAATTAAAAGAATAAAAAATAAAAAAAAAACATTATGTGTTTAAAATTAATTAGATTTAAACGTTGCTTTTGTCGTCTGTTTCTCTGTTCTGGAATTTTACACTCCCATGCATAGTGTCCTGGTGGTGGTGGTGGTTGTGGTGGGGGGGGGAGGTGATTATTGTAAGTGCCACTGGTTATTGTAGTGGGCATTAACCCCACAAGACAATTCACTGGGTGCACCAAAAAAAAGTATGCAAGATTGACGCCATTATTTTTAGCCAGCTAAAGAAACGAGCTAGGGAACACTGGATAAGAGGCCTAACTTGGATTTTGATTGGTCATTTATCAAAGGTCAACAACTTCTGGGTTATATTGATGAAAATAAAAGATGTACTCACTTTATTGAAGTTAAAACAGCGTGATGCAGCATACTCTCATCACCCTAATAGACGGGGGTCGGACTAAACGGGGGTTTAGAAAAATTCCTAACTTGAAATAAGCAGGGGGATCGAAAGAAGTGGAAGAAGGGAATGAAATAAATTGTAACGAATTTTTGCGAAACATAGTGGATAAAGATATTGAAAATGTTTTTGGGCCAATTTTTGGGCCAATTTGGGCCCAAAAACAGGGATTTGGGCCCAAATTTAGCAATGGACAAATTATGATTGATCTCAAATGTGTCACAACTATGTCTAGCTATTATAAGAACTCAATTATTACCATGTATAGATGACTTTTCAGCTTTAATTAATCGACTTTTAATGAAATATGCTTTTTTGGGCCAATTTGGGCCCAAAAATAGGGATTTCGGGCCAATTTTAGCCTTGGACAAATAATTATGATTGATCTCAAATGTGTCACAACGATGTCTCACTATTATAAGAACTCAATATGACCATATATAGATGAGTTTTTAGCTTTAATTCATCGACTTTCTTTGAAATATGCTATTTTTGGGTCAATTTGGGCCAAAAAACAAGGATTTGGGCCCAAGTTTAGCATTGGACAAATGATTGATTTCAAATGTGTCACAAGTATGTCTCATTATTATATGAACTCAATATTACCAGTATATATGACTTTTCAGCTCTACTTCAACTACTTTTAGTGAAGTATGCCATTTTTGGGCCCAAACTTAGCATCGGACAAATTAAGATTGATCTCAAATGTGTCACAACTATGGTAAGAACTTAATTATATCATGTCTAGATAACTTTTGATCATCGATTTTTGTTGGAATTTGCTATTTTGGGCCTAGTTTTGGCCCAAATTTAGTATCGAATGAATGGTGTTTGATATCAAATGTGTCCCATGTATGTATTACTATTATGAGAACTCGATATTATCATCTATAGATGACTTTTCTCCTTTTAAATATCGATTTTTATCAAAATTTGCAAATTCAGGCCCAATTTAGGTCCAAAAACGGGGAAAATATGAACAAATGGTGATTGGTCTCTATTGTGTCACAAATATGTCTTACTATTATTAAAACTCAATACCATTTCTAAATGTCTTTTGAGCTTCGAAATATTGATTTTTATGGAAATATGATATTTTAGGCCGACTTTGGG